>JAYKKI010000010.1:33870000-34112500 GCA_039881145.1 Druceiella hillmani
ATTAAAATTTGATATAGAGCTGGAAAAATTATAACCTTACTACTATTTACTAGAGAAAACAAAAAACAATTTAAAATTTCTCACTTTTTCCTTGATAAAGGAGTCAGTTTGTAAAAGTACTTTAGGTGCAAAAATATTTCTATGTTTCTTAATTAGGAGCATTGGGTTAAATACAATATTTTTATTAGAATATTTATTGCCAAAAATTCTATAAAAATAAATTATTTAGCATTCTGCAATTATGTTTCTTATTATTATTTAAAATTTTACCGAATATTCATTTTTATATTGGCGCGAGTTTCATTATTTGCGGCAGTTTTAAGGAACGTAACAACCTGAATAGCGGGGGATTAGTGTATACGCAAGTGGTATAAAAGAATAAGGAGTGGACATTTAACACGAGGGCTGATTACACCTGGTTATAATAAAATGTACAGGGAAACGATTTGTCCACGTAAACCGTATCACAATCTGCACGGTAATATCAATCCCTTTATAGACCGCACGTCATTCAGTATTCCCCGCACACACATCGCTGTCAGGGATACAAATTTCGTTAGGAACAAGTTCGTTTTAAAAATTGACCCAGATTCACCTGACTACAACTCTTTCTTCGCTGGAGAGCGAAGCTCGCACGCCGCTCGGCTCAATCTTTAAAACATGAAGCAAGAAGCGCGCATTACGATATGGAATATTAACAAGACAGCGCGACGCGGAGGAGCGGCGCTGTTACGAATTTGATATCACCCGGGAGGCTGTGCGAGACAGGTTATGGATTTGGACAGTGAATACGTCCCCTACCTACATGTCTTTAAACAACAAAAGTAGCGAGCACAGCACGGAAGATGAAACGGAGATTGAAGTTGAGACGTGTCTCCCAGTGTGCGAGTAAATTATGTTTTCTTTCTAAGTGTTTCAGTTTTGAGGGACGAGACATACAATTTTAATACTCGATAAGCGTAACTTGATATTTACTGCGAATTTAAAGCACAAATTACGTATATTGTCTCTTCACTGAGTAAGTCATATGGAAATGGCCGTTTCCTACCTTTTTCGAGAGTGCAAAATCTTCTTCATCCTCCGTAAAAGAGGACTTTCGTTGAAAACCGTTGAGAGTTTCAAGAAAATATTTACTAACACTTTTATGTCAAGAAATGAAGTGGGCGAGATAGGCTTGGAGATATGGAGTTGCATCATTTTGGTGAGGTAATTGTAAAGTTATAATAGATAGAAGGCATCCTCGAATATGTTAGCAAATGTATTTCACGAGACGATTAACGCAGCACAGATGATAACGAACAGAATTTAAAAAAAAACATTACAAAAGAAAAGAAGGTTAAGCTTAATATTAATATTTTGTTCATATCAATAGACTCTTGCTTTTGTTAAAGGACAAAAATAAATCCATTTCTGTTCAATTCTTGCTAGTCATTAAATAAGCATATGAGAATAAGATTTTCGAAATTAGGGACACACTAGGTTCAGTCTGCGGCCTAGTCCACGCGTTTTCCGTTAAGATGGTGGAATTGTTTTTTGATCTAATACTATCTCTTTGTAAATTAGATTTTTCTTTTATTTTGGTGTTTTCTTTCAAGGCACACGAGTAATATATTTAAAATACACGATGTATTTTCTATTAACGTAAATGAAAAACATCAAATTTCATCCTACTACGTTTCTTGAGTTAAAAAGTAACCTATATATTCATTTGAATCATAAAATATACCTTTATCAAATTTCATGAAAGTCTGTTAAGCCGTTTATTTATGATTGGTAACAGACATTCAAACTTTCGCATTTGAAATACTCGCGGGGCAAAAAGAAAGGGACGTTTGTGAATTTGAATGTTAGGAGTTGTCTGTATATATATATATATATATATATATATATATATATATATATGTATATATATATATGTATAATGTATATACATATATATATACATTTATATATATATATATATATATATATATATATATATATATATATATCATGGTCAATGTAGGCTTATGATTTAATTCTCTTGGTTGAATTTTGATGCCGTTTTTATCATCGTATAGTGTATTTTCATCTCGGTAGGCATGTTATATATACGGCGTAGATCCTTAGGTTACTGAATTATATTAATATGTGTAATGCAGGTCCTGCGTGAGTATGGACGGTGAGGTTATGCTGGGGGCAGAGGGGAATTCATGTTATCACAGAGAGGTTAAGGTTTAAAATATAAGCAAAATGAAGAATTTCGAATAAAGTTAAAATACTATAAACTAGAATAATAAATAAGTTGCAAGTGGAAACCCTAAATAATGCATTTTATTTTCTTAAGCTGAAGTTCACGAGAAAGCAGTAAAATCAATTTCTTCTCGTATAATTAGGAAATAGAATTAAAATTAAAATATATCTTGCAAATTAAAATATGATCGTCTCTCTAGTTTTATGTAAGTTTATTAACGTTCAAACATTATTAGATATAAACAATCTACAAGCAACCACTACTATCAGAATTATGAATTCCAGTATATCAATTTTCTAGAAATTATTTGCATAAAAGCTAGTTTAATATGGGCTTCACGAGCCAAGGCTCTTTGAGATAATACATCTTCATTCGCATATCCAGCATCTTGTGAAAATAAGATGATATATATATATATATATATATATATATATATATATATATATATATATATATAATATATATATTTAAAGTAGAGCCAATTATATAGTTGTCTCAGATTACATTAATATTCTTCAGACATATTTACAAATGAATGCAAATAAAGTTGTGCAAATAAACATGGCGGTACAGTTATATTGTCTTGAAAAATGGACAACTGTAATCAATAAGATTTTTACAATATCTTACATACCTTCACTGAACATCACTACACATAATGTATGAAAATTTTCGCCACGGCACCTCAAGTAAATCAGCAAATAAAGTCCGATACGTTTACGAGACGCATACCGATAAAGTCAGGTTATATTACGAGAGTCCATACCTCCATAACTCAACGTTCGCTTTGACCATTTCGATATGAGGTACATTTTTAGGGAAATATCAAACTGCCATTTTTAATATTTTATGATCATTTTGTGTGAGTAACAAGAGTGTGTATCAGCATGGGGTCGGAATTAATGTAAATATTAGACCCGCTAATGCTGAGGTGTCCGGCGAGCCTCAATTAATTTAATGTGTCCGACTTTCGATCTTCCAACACCTCCGTTCTTTAATTTAACTTTGAATGTGTAAGTGAATCGGTTAATTAATGGTTGATGTGATTCCAATTGGTCTACACGTTTTATTACGTCTCCTTGCCGCGCCGTCCGCAAGGTTATGCCGCCATGCGAAGTATATATAATTCTCGTTTCTATCGATTCGCTATGAATAAATTAGCGCAAGCAAACCAATGGAATATTGGAGGTTTTTTCCATATAATTACACGTTTTATTTCCAAATCGTAAATCATGTCGAAGATGGAATAATCTGTTTGAAGTTTGAGTTTACTTTATGTTTGCTGACTTATTTAAGTAGGTTATTGATGAGAAATTGGTTTAATCTGTTGCTTAATAAATTACGATAGATAAGCGGAATTTAAATGGCTTGTTGGAGCAATATTTTTAAAGTGTAAAATTATTTCATAACATGTTATCGTGGAATTTGTGATTAGAAAAAAATTAGAAAGTGAAATATAAATTGATTATTAACCGTAAAATTCCTTAAAACACCAAGCATTAAAAAGAAATGAAATAATTTAGATATAAATTGTTTTGTTTCAGAAATCTTGAACAAAAACATCAGTAGAGGTAAGTGGATTTTTATTTCGGATTATAAGTTGGGTTCGGATTTTGGAAAAATTGATAAATGGTGTTTTATAATGTCAATCATTTTACTGTTACTTTGATAATCTATCTATTAACATGCCTTTTGTCGGAATTGACATCTGTGAGCTTAACTCAGGTTGTGGATGTTATCTTCAATAATGTTTATATTTCTTTATTTCTCCAATTATTGATCGAATAAAAATAAAATTTTCTTCGGATGGTTATTAAAAACTGATATTAGAATTGTCTGATATGTTTAAAATGAAAGGCAAACTAATTTTATGGATATTACAAATTGATTTAAAATTTTCATTTTAATGTTAAATGTAGAGTTATTCAAAATTATGGATGAAAATTTATGTTATAATCTATACATTTTTTCCTCTTCACCCTAGTCTGTTTAAGAGAAGGTTATTACCAATAATTTAAGATAGCAGTTAAGATTCAATATAGAGGATTTGCCATATCGTGGAAGCTTATTATTGTGTACAAAAGAGCATCGATATAGATTGACGCGTTACAGTTGTCATAATAATGAGATCCTTTACAAATTAGTTGAGAAAGTATGGTCAGAGGCATCTCCTTTTTTGTCTGGAGTTGAATAAATAGGCACGATATACCTTATCGAAGAAATTCATGTTGCTGTTACTAACAGCCTCGATGTAGATTTATGCGTTATAGATAACATGTAAATTAGATAGTTTACAAATTAATTTAAAAACAAAGTGCGGGTTTTCCTTTTCCATTGGAATTAAAGTGATGGACACGGATTGTTTAACTTTAGTTGCTAACTTATTTTTTAAACCGTTATTTGTCAGCATTTTCTCATTTATGACATAATTAGTTGTGTGATTGTTGATTAGATTTGATACAATTATTGAAGCGGACAGGAACAACTTGGCGGGTGTCGATATCAAGGAAAATGTAAAAAAAATAATCAATACAACTATTACTATACTTTTAGTATAATGTTCAAAAGCTTAACTCCTAAAGTCAACAAAATTAAAAACTATATTGTAATCTAATAGTTTTTTAGAAAAATTAGACAATATTTCACCAAATATATTGTGAATATATTGATTCATATTAGCAAAGTTATTTTAAAAATATAAATATTTAGAATGGGGGCGATAGAGTGAAATCTATAGAAAATCTGAAATAGAACAAATCTAAATTAAATAGTCTATTTAAATATCTCAGTCGTATGGTTTGTAGTTCAAAAATTGTCAATGAACTTTTAACTAATTATATCCTCATATTAAAAATAAATTCTTTTTTTGATTTCTACATTTATAATGGATAAAATTGCACTTCATAGCGCGCAGTGCTAAAAGTAGTTGAACCCAATTTTGTTGCTTTAATGTTTTTTGTTAAACGACGCTTAACATTCAGGCAGATAACCTTTGAAAATGGAAGCATGGGCTGTATACTGAAATATTTTTTTAAAAATCCTGAAAAGCCTTTGCCATTTTATTGCTGAAAAGCTACCTGTTTCACCTAGTGAAACGTAAATCGCTATCTACGGCGCTAAATTTCTCTTATTACTCAAGTAACATAATACATCCGACTTCCGCTAATCCTTTCCAGTTGTGCACTACAGACCGCCTGCCAGGTAAATTTACCTTGTGAATAAATAAATGAACATTTAACTCGTCAAAGTAACCATGAAATTAGATATTTATATGGCTTATACGGTAGATTAATGAGGAAATCATTACTAAGTCGCGGCGTTCACAAAAAAGGGACAACGTATTAATATTCAAAACGCGGGCGTTTATTTTGTCGGGCGTGAAAGCACCACTGCTGTTTAGTATATATTAAATTAAATATTTCGGAAAATATATTTTACAGTCGCTGCTATGTGACTCGATACGTGACAGAGGAAGCAAATTTAAATCTCATTCAGTCCAGAAACAATATATATCTATGTAATATTCGTTTTAATTTGTGTTGAGAAATTTGACATCTGCTATCACTAATGACTAAACTGTTGTAGGGAAATAAGTTTAGACCTCGATTTCGAGTGGTAGGCGTCTTTGAAACTATCATTGGTGTACGGACAATTGTACGACGGAGAAAATACAGAGTAAGTGGTGGAGAGTTTTGGCGCTACGGAGAAAATTGTCATGTTATAAAGTTGAATATTGAAGCTGATGAAATTGAAAACCATTAGACTTGGTCGTTCAGTATTCACTATCTGAGTTTGTTAAATTTCACATGATACTGTCCCAAAAAAAGATAAAAAATCGACGACGTCATATGTAATTGTTCAGAAAGGAAGATTTGTCGCTTATTTTGTTCAGAAAAATATATGGATTCATAATAGAGTAAAGGACGCTTCAAGATTGTGCGTTGCAAATAATCCTGGATTATTCAAATATAGCTGTTTGTTTAAGAAAGACTTTAAGCAATATTTTTTTGTTTCTATATATTTCATTTGTCCAGTTTCCAAGGAGAAGTAAACAAATGAAATAAACCTGTTAAATATGTGTGGAACTCTGACTACAAATGATACTGGATTATCTAAATATTGCTATTAGATAAGAAAGATTTTAAGTTTCCCCTAAACAACAATTATTATTTTTTTGTTTCTATGTACTTCATTTGTCTAGTTCCTAATTATCAAAGAGAAACAAAGAAATAAAATAAAGCTGTCGAATATGCCCGGGGCTCGCAATACAACAGTTCCATACCCACAAAGGTACATATAAATAATGATACATTCAAGCGTACGTAGTATTTGTATAACATCATGTATATATATATATATATATATATATATATATATATATATATATATATATATATATATATATAGGCCTTGACTGAAAAAAAATGTCTATCAATAAATTCGATGGACAAGAAATATAATTTTTTTCCCCTTATGTTCAAATAATTCAATTAGTTCTTCTTGTAAAGTTTCATCATAATTGGTCTTAGAGTAAGATGATAAGTTATAATGATGGTATGTCATATCATTCTGGACGGATATACCGACAGATGGACATGGTGACATTTTGAGGATTATGTTTTTGATATTTAGTTACGTAATCCGAAAAATATATTAAAGTTATTAGTTAGTGGTAGCTTAGGTTAATGATAACTAATTTAAATTAAAACGAAAGGTCAAATTAGGGTGAATTACCTTAGTTCGCAATATTAGGGATATAAAATTAATTCCAAAAATAAATCTAATTAAAGTTAGTATTTATATTTTGATAAAATCACAGCAACGCTTCAGTTTTACGAAATATTTAAGCCCATAATGGAAAGATAGTTGTTGTTACGAAGCTCGTAATATTATTGGACATTCATCATTAATTCCAAGTTTGCAAAGTGAGTGAAAATTTGACTTATTTTTAAAAAATATATTATTGATATTTATGTGTGGAGCAGTGACGTATTGGCAGATTAAACGATTGAGAGCTAAATAAGAAGAATTACAAGCCATGTTACACCAGACATTATATTATCGTCAAAATGGCACACAGCTTCCCCCGAGATGATGTGAGCTAGAAGCACATGCGTGTCTGCGCGCTAAGTGTGTATAAATCTCACGAAAGCCCGGTGCTCGTCTGTAAAAAATGATACGAACAAAAAGGCGTAAGAATTGGAATAAAAGAAGAAATGTCCCCCGGACAAATGGATGGAGATTTGTCTGGCTTGTTTTTATGAGATGTTTTAGGGGTGTTTAATTTGGGAAATGATGCCGCCAGCATCGCGTCATCTAATTACGGCCTGTGAGTGTCATTGCGATTCGTTATGATATTATTAGCGAGGAGACCTTGCCGCCCCTGTGGAGTCAAAAATGAGGAATTAATTATGAAAGCTGGGAATTTCAATATTTATAATTTTTTATGAAAACATTTGCTTGATTTGGGACACTTTTAATATGCTACCAGTATTATAATATATAATTCTACAACAAAATTTAAATATCCGTATAATTTTTTTATTTCTTTAAATGATACATTCCTTTTCCTAGTGATTTTATATACCAGTATTATATATAAGGGAGTGCAATATTGTAAGTAATATTAATTATCGTATGCTACGTTGCATGTTAATAAAAATGTTATGTGATATAGCTTACTTCCTAATACATAAAGGAAATAATAAAAGGCAAAGAATTTTATTAGAAATTTTAAATGTATTATAAATTAGAAAGTAATTTTCGCTACTTCATCATACCATCTACATATTAACACGCGAAATGAAAACTTTGTACACTTTTTTAAACATATTACGCACGGAGGAGTGTGAGGTTTAGCATAGTTAAAGTTTACATAGGGAAGAAATGTAGAAAGCAAAATTTATATAAAAAATTTGTTGCAAATACCTTAAATTATATATTACAATTAGATTAAGATTAATTATTTACGTTAATACTGTCAATGTAAAACACAATAGTCTGTGGTCAAACAGTTGCATAGTGTAGAGATAGTCGCCAAAGAATATTAAAATATCAGATTGAGTGAATACGTGTCGAGATGTGAATTTTGTATGATTTCAAATGTTCCTTTTTTAATAGTCTGTGGAGTTGTATGTCAAGGAAAAAAAACGGTTTACTCTTTGACAAAAGAACCTTAATAACGTTCAAACATGAAAATTAATGAATTACAGTCGAATTCAAACACTGGGTCCACTCGTATAAATATTTGCTAGATGGTTGATTATACTTGGTTTAACGTAGTGTTACGCAACGTCCTTGGCATGCGAATGCTTTATTTGCTCGTGTGAAGATTATATTATGCTTGAAGGAGTTTCAAAAACTTTTTTTGAGACCTAAGAGTGTTCTTAATTACTTCCCATTTTTATCCGACAATGGCAAGACCAAAAAGGAAGGGTTATAATTTCAGAAGTCTATTTATGTGAGCATGTTTCATTCTAGGGACTAAATTTAACAAATGCCTAATCATGTTAAGAGTGTCATAGGCTATATAAAAATAAAATATGGCGTTCACAGACCGCCGTATTGTCTCGGATTATATAAAAAATACATTTAAATCACTTCGGAATAGATATGAAATTAAAAGTCTAAATGAGAAAAATGCAATGATATCCATTATATCTTCGATTTAAATGGAAAACAAATTAATTCGATTTAAATGGAAAACAAATTAAAAAAATCTTTGTTCCTATTGGATGGACTCGCGTATGTCTTTTATGAGTAAATAAACAAAGTAATGGAATTCCCATGAATGTTTTTTTCTTATTACTAAAAGGAAGTGTTAATGACTTTAACATTCAATACATAATCATAAAATATTATTAAAAAATTATCCATTAAAAAGTTTGAAAAAAAAAAGAATAGCTTAAAAACTGAAATGTGATTACAAAAAAACATGAAATAATCTTTAAGAATATGCACAAGAAAATACGTTATAACTATGAAAAAAATACAATAATGTTTTTTTTCCATAGTTGGAGGTCTGAGTATCGTATATCATCTGTAATAATAAAAATATCCGACTATGACAAAAACATTACGTGAGAAATATTTTCCATTTTATTGTTTTTAATTTTAAGACGTTAGTTTACTCCGCGCGTGAGCTTTTGATGCGTTTTGGGTTGTTTTCGGAGTCATAAAGTAAACATTTTTCGAGTTTTTAAATAATATTTCCTTTTCTATGCTTCAGATAAATATCATAAAGTTGAAAAATTTATATCGTTTCTCTTCGCAATTTTTCCGCAAATCTGTGCTGGGACACCCTTGTACCTCAGTCATGAACCTGTAAGAAACTCGAATGTGTTGTATTTAGACTGAGTATGTGTACAAGTTTTATGGTACGACGGTTTCGTCTTGAGTTTTATTTTTTTTATTTGCAGTGACTTTATAATTTACTTTATTCTTATATGCGTTATTCTTATATCATAAGCAAAAAATAATGAAATAAAATTCCACAAAGTCCATATACGTACTGAAGATGTATTGCCATTAGAAATAAGTCTTCTAGTTAATATTCAGTTAATAATATATAAATGGAAATTAACTGTCAAATATTTTTAGAGAAATACATGTTTTGCTGACCTACGTGTGTTTTCCATCCTCTAATTGAATAGTAGTTTTTATATTATATGTTTTGTTTTGCCATCTAAGAAGTCCATTGAATTAAATAATAAAAGTTAAGTTAAATTAATACGTTTGAGTTAAATATACAATAATATCCTAACAATTGGGAAAATTTTGATGTTTGCTACTCAATTACGTCTAAATAGAGTCTAGATCGATTTATATGAAACTTGTTAAAAACTAAATTTAAAATTCTGATTAAAAAATTTTTAATATTAGAGATTGTTTTATTTCTGTAGGATGAAATACAACGTTTTTTTCGTAGATGACAGTGACGGCGTAAATGTATATTAAATTTTTAAAATGTTTAACATATTTTGTGGAGAGATGTTCCAATAGTGTTATTGGGTAAGGAGATATTTTCCTCTGTTTCGATCAAAAATTCACGCGAACGAAGCTGCGGACAAAAACAATTTATTACACAGTTATTAGGGAGAGTAAGCTACGAAAGTATTTAGTTTATTTTATTGCCATGTTGCGTTTTAAAGGAAATTGAATTTAATAAATTAGCCAGTACATTTATTTAAATTAGCAGTAAATTATTTCAAGCTTTTATAGATTTCATTTCAAAACGATTCTTTCTGTTCGATTTTATTCACCCAGTCAACCGTAAGGAAATAATATTGAAAAGAAATAGATTTTGTACATGCCTAGTCCCATTAGTAGAAGCATTTACTCTGTCTAGACGTGTGCTGCATTTTTAATGGTTTATCTTGCCATTACCTCATTTAGTCCCTAGTTTATTTTAAAGCAAAATATAAGTTTATTGAATTTCTTACGGTTTAGCTTATACGAGTTTCTATTTTTGGGACATTTTTCTTGCATAATACTAATAGAGCTTTTAGTAATCAGTATCGATACTTTTTATTATTTTAAATTTGTGTTACTGATTCATATATATTGAAAGTTTAATGAAATATTATTTTGGGCTATTCAGTTTATTTGGAAACATACGAGGATCAATAGATATTATGTTAATGAATGGACTAGATTCGCGATGAATATTTTAAATATGAATGCTTGATTAGAGTGAAACAATAAAAAAAATAAAAATAAAAATTTTCCGACATATAAAGTGTCAAGCTTATTTAATATAATAATCAATATTAAATATGGTGGCGAAATAAAAAAAAAGGGTTTCTAAAAATGTTTTCTTTTTGTCTGAATTTTTTTGTACGAGTTCAGTTTATTTAGATATTAGCTTTGTCTAAATTCTTTATTCATTGAATTAATTTTGATTAAAATTTTGAATAGTATTCGAAGAAACCGTTATCAATAATAGCATATGGAATAACAAATTAATTTAAGACACTGGAAATATATATTAAAATTTTAGTATGCAGCAAAATTTTACAATTATGTGTTGGAAAAGCACTATTTTAAAAATATTCGCTCCTCGATGCAAGCCTGACAGAACATTTTGAACATTCTATAACTCTGAAAAAGTGAAGTTACTACAATTAATAGATCGATTAGAAATCTTGAAAATTACGAACTATTTAGTGAGTAATAACAAGTTAGCAAAGTATGGCAGCGTCATTATTAAAATCCTTCTAGAGTTTATGACGTTATCAGAGACAATAGCACCTAATGGTCACCATATCCAGAGTAAGAAAAGGAGAACTGGCATAAGGTTGCTGTGATAAGGCAATCACTAAAGACAGTTTTGTTAATGCACGTGTGTTAAGTAAATTGAATTATAATTAAATTAAGATTTACATAAATAAAGAACTCGACATTTGAATATTAATCGGAATAATCATGTAACAATCATTTAATGACGTGGGTGATGCACAGAAATTAATTTACATATTGATCGTTATTATTTGCAGCAAAATATTTAACTTGGTGTAAGTTTGTTTTTTATCAATATGCAACTAAAGAAATTAAAATATCTAACTGCGTAAAAAGCGAAATCAAATGTTAGAAACAAGCCAAATTTATGCGTATTATAAACGCCTAACCAATGATGGAGAAAATTCGTTGTTTACGTACTGCACACAGCAATGTAATAGATAGAATTTATTTGTAATTGGAACACGTGTCGTTGCGAGCCAGTGGTAAAAAATGAGCAGTTTCTCAATGCATATTAATCGAGAGTATTGTAGTTGCACGCCGTCAGACCTTTATTCACGAGCAGTAACTTAGGCTTAATCAAGACTTTTCTATTGATGTTCATCTTGATACTTAAGACCAAGGATTTATAAAAATCATTATCGTTATCAGAAACCATTTGAGATTTATTTCTCAATCAGTAGAGTATGCTCAGTCAATTGATGTGCAAATTGATAGATTCGACAAAATCATTATAATAATCTTTATCATAATCAAAATTGATATCATATTCGGAAATGATTAGAGATTTTTGTTTAAGAATTAATAGGGGGACTTAGTTAAGACTTTTTATTTTAGGCCCATCTTCATATATTAGACAAAAAAATAAAAATTTTGGAAGTTTTGGTATAGTCGTTGTAATTAAAAAAAAACAATTAAATATTTTTTTTCAAAACTCCCCGACTAAAAGGAAGTAGGAACCTATTAATAAAATTACCAACCCACGAAAATCCGTCCAGGTTGCTATTGCCATTTCCGATTAGATTTAGACACTGTTTTCTGCAAAATATTCGGGACTAATCGGCGATGGTTCTCAGATAGGTGTTATGGTATTAGCACACCAGGGGACGCTGAAACATACGAGGATCAATAGATATTAATTGTTGCACACGAATGTTCCCATTTCTCTCCAAAACGGTTTGACCAATTTAGACACGGTTTTCTGCAAAATATTTGGGTCTGATCGCCGATGGTTCTTATATATATATGGTATTATGGTGTTAGCTCACCAGAGGTCGCTGCAACATATGAATGTTCCCATTTATCTCCAAAATGATTTCACCTATTTAGATACGGTTTTTTCATAAACGTTTTAATCGAAAAAGTATAAAATAAAGAGCAAAATTAAAAATGTTAAAAAACCATAATGGATGTAGTCGTAATTAAAAAAAGATGAAATATTTTTTTTGAAAATTATCCGACTAAAAGAAAGTAAGAACGTATTAATATACTTACAAACCCGAGAAAATCCGTCGGGGCTGCTATGCCCTGCCTATGCTTAAAATTTTGCAGTTTTATCAGTTCATGATTAATGGAAATTTTCTTAGGTGAGCAAATAGTTTATCTATATTGCTATTATATTATATGTAATTGATATTGGGAACGGAAATGGCAATTTCCACCGAATTTCAGCCCCGACGGATTTTCTTAGATTTCTTATTATATTAAGAAGTTCTTACTTTTTTTCAAAAATATTATTTAATCGTTTTTCAATTACAATTACTACATCCGTCGTGGATTTAAAAAAAAAAATGTAGTTTTGCTTTTAATTCCTATTTTGATTTGTATCCGGAATTTCGTGATTCAAGCCCTAAATAAAAATATGACCAGATGTAACTCTTTTAAATTATGTATCTTCATGAAATCATTTTTTTTTATTTAGATTCCATTGCCTCAAACACCTAGAATTTTTTAACCATTCCAAATATTAAAAATAGGTCCAATACCAATTTAGTTGCTGAAAATTCATTTCAAGTCAAGATTTCTTCATATTGTCACATAGAAAAAGCTGTTAAATTACTTGTAAGAATGGAGGGAGATTACTAGTCTATAAATCCCTTCTGGTTCTGATTGATTGGAAAAACCAATTACGTCGTAATTTTTAAGTGGAATAAATGTTCTCCATTTTGGTCTTGGAGCTCCTATATTCTTTTTGAGTGCGGCGAAGGACATATATTTCTGGAAGCATATTTTAGGTACGGGTCACTAAGACGGGTATTCGAACATTTTGTGTACGAAGTGAGTCGTTATGGGTCCCTGGTGGGCTTTGAGGTAATTCTGGTTATGATGGGCGTAGAACTTGGGAAAATGGTCACCATAGTCGCAAAGAAATTGATTGTATTTTTCTAGCCATATACTGCGTAGTCCATATACCCATAGGACAATTATATTTATCGTAATAACTCACTCTACATGACGTTGTTTACGACCATGACACGACTGGTGGTACCCTAACACTAGTTTATGTAAACAAAAATTGGAGGTAAATAAAGACTGGAATGTGTGGACATAAATATATATTTAAAAAGCGCCACCCGTTCAACGGGTTCCGAGTGGTAGCGTCTAAAATATCGATAAACATTTCAATTGCGTTAATGATCGTCTATAATCCCCTTATTAAGAGCCATTAGTAAGCCAATCAATTTCACCGTTGGCGATCACTTCGTGGCCAAACTAGATTAGTGACAAATATATAAATATAGATAAACAAACCTGTCGGCTGATTGACGACGCGCAGTGTGGTGACCGGTCGCGGCGCCATCGCCTCATACAAACAAATAATTAGTCTGAATTCTCACATTTGTGTGATGTGATCTTAAACGCCTACTATGTATAATAAGATACACTTGTAGCACGAAGCGAAATAGTGGTATCACTTCGATATTTGACGAGAGATACATGTTAGTTATTTAAATAATACCATTTTATATATAAAGGTGACGAATTCAGTAGCCGTAATGGTATCGTCGCATCCACGTCACAGTTGCTATTCGCAAAATATTAATTTTACAAGGGAACTTTTCAATTGGAAGAAAAATGCTTAATTTACATTTTGTGTATAAAATTAACGTTTTGCAAATATTTTTTAACGTTTTGACGATTTAATACGAATGTTGCGGCGTCTATTGACATGTTGCAGTGCTAAAATTGTATCATTGAGTACACTCTTCGAAATTGTATCTGATTGCGGTCTTCGAGTTTCACTCTGCGGGAATTATGCTTTTCCTCGAATTAAAGAGAAGCTTATGTATTTATAGGCATTCATATACGCTTTTCTCAGTATTAGTATTTCAAGTGTACTGCGGGCAATAGCAAATGCGTTACTATGCCATGCGAACTGAATTTTCCTAGCAAGTCGTTGCTCTATTACAGACTTATTAGGTAACAAAGAAACAATATTTCCGTCATGTTTAAAATATAGTAGTGTTTCCTTTTTCCAAACGCGTATGTTTGTAGACTGTTTTATTATAATTTAATATATATTTAATTTAAAACTAATTTAATATATATTTAATTATTCTTCAATCATTATACTAATGAAATGCTATACGCCTATGATAATGAAATTCAAAATTTGGCTTAACGTTTAAAGGGAAAACCAATGTTTAAATTATTTCTTTGAATCAAGATTTAACGGAATTTAATTTTTAGTTTTGATTTAATATTTTCATGTAATTATCAATATGGTAGCCGTTTTGTAATTTTTGTCAAAGCTCTGCTATAAATAGAGAAATGATAAAGGGTCTGTCTTATTTTTTAATTTCTAAAGTTTTTTTTAAAAACTTTAGATTTTTTTAAATGTTCAGCATGATTGAATTATTTATCAGTACAATTTTTCATTTCACGTAGCCGTATATTTCTATTTGTTAAAAGTGATGTTGTCGTGTGTTTTCAATGTTTTTTATGATTTTATGAGCGTTTGCTGCACTTTAAAAATATGTAAATCTAACTAGACCTAAATTTAACCATAATATTATAAATAGAGAGGTCAGTTTGCTTGTTTATTTGTCTCGCTTTCCCGTCTTAACTACTCTATCTACCTCTGTGAAATGTTGTGTACGTGGAACTTATGTCATGGAGGTAAACATAATTATACTTACATTAATCCTAAAAAAAGATTAATTTTTTGGCAATTAAAAAATTATCACGTTACAGATAGGGTCATGATTACGTAAGTATATTTACATAGTGAGCGGATAATATAATCTTAATATTATCAATAATCGTCTTGATTATTAAAGTATTTATCAGCGATTAAAACCCCACTTTTTCCTTTTGTATAGAAGCCGCCGGTTAAAGCTAGTTTACAATAACTATGAATGTTTAAAAAAATATATGTACACATATTTATAGTAGAAATTTTGACAAATTTTCTGGTTTCACTCAACATCCATTTTATGCCATATTTTTAATAATTACTTTATTTCCTTTACGGTACGCTGACCTTTAAATATTTACCACATTTTTGAAGATTCTAAAACCTACATATATGATCCTAAAAGACTCGTTATGAAACTGCTATTTCCTAAAGGAATGTTTGTTTTGCTTCTGCTCATCGAATATTTGGGGACCGTGGCATTATTATAATAATTATATTGTAAACTAATTAAATGTTTGGTATAATCAATAGTGATTTCCGTATTTGGCAGTTGTACAATATTAAATTAGCTTTATATATCGGTAATAAGACACAGTTCCATGGCAACACCGTAAACTGTGCGCGCACAGCGCTTACATTCACATCTGGCAATCGTATTCGAATATACAGACTCGCGTTGAACGTGCGGTGTGTGCCGCTGAGTGTACCGCGGTGGGTGGTAATGTGTTTTTACTTAGAGAAATGTATATCAAACAATATAGCGTAACTCCCGCTCGTATAAATACCAGGCGCGTACCTTTATCCAAATGCCACTTAAGGTAATGAGTACCTACATATGACGCAGTTTAATATTAAGTCTATTTATATGAATAGCTCTATTCACCCGCCATTGCTCGGGCTGTATGTCATCAAGGGGTCTTAACAGATTTTTATAAACCCTTATTGCATGTTAGTAACTTATATTACATCACGTTATATTACATCATTATTATCTATTGCATTTATATTATATCACGTTATTTTACATCATTATTATCTATTGCATTTATATTACATCACGTTATTTTACATCATTATTATCTATTGCATTTATATTACATCACGTTATTTTGAAACATACCGAATAGTGACGTATTATTTTAAAGCAGTATGCCTATTTCTTTCGTCAATAGAATCTTTAATTTTAATTTAAATTTTAAATAAATTAAAATTAAAATTCAAAGTAGTCACATGATCAGCAATTTTTGTTAATAACGTGACTTGTAGCTTGTATTCTGAATAGTATAATTTGAAAATTTTAGTTATTTAATAGATCTACAGAACCTTTTACCATCGGCCCTCAATGAAATTTAATCAGATTCTCTCTCACCCAATTTTTTTTTCCATTGGCGGCGAAATTTTGGAAGTGGTCAAGTGAAAAAACCATTAAGACTAGACTGTGCCACTGTGTTTATCGATATTTGGAAATACTTCGATCTTCGGAAAAATATTTTGGATATGGCTTCAAAATATTTTGGAATTTCCCCTTTATGTTTCCTGGATCCTACTTGTACATGTAAATTCCAATCACGTTAACAGAACCAATTTTATTTGTTACAGAAAAAATACAATGTTTAAATTTACTCATGATACAGTATTAGTAACCGCAACAGAATATATAAGATGACGTCTTATTGATACCTAGAATAACTAAATGGAAACTTTTTTTTAAACTCTTTATTGAAACAATTTTACTGAAATCTTCGAGTCAAAAAACCAAACCAAAAGAACAAACTTTAATTATAAATTTACTATTAAGTATAAATAGAAACAGTTCGAAGAGGATTTAGATCACACTTCGATACATGCAAAATATTAAACGTTTAAGTGTGTACGGTAATATTGTCATACTTATTACGAATAATATTATTATCTGATAGAATGTGGGTAACAAAATTATTATAAGGTATATGCAGCACCACATATGTGTCATTCAATGTAACATGTTGCAAGAAATAAAGTCAGTTGATGAATGAAAGCCAACGTGTTTTAATAGGTAACGGGTAAATATCCACATTTTTCGGTTTTTATAGTGATAATTTAGTAAAATACAATTGAAAATTGTTAACTTTTCATGTAAATATGGCAGTGAACTATATTAAAAGTATTTTGAAACTGAAAGGATGATAAAATTATGATGAGTGGAGTTTTGCAGTTGAAAGTTTGTCGGTGCTTGGCAACTTGGTGAATCATATTAAATTAGAGTCAGAGACCGGTTTCGAGGCAAAACCATCAGATGACGCAAAAACCAAGGCAAAGCTAGTTTTGACGATAGATCCGGGATTGTACGTGCATATTAAGGAAATAAAAACGTTTTTGGAGTTGTGAGTCAAACTAAGAACCATGTTCGATGACTCAGAATTTTCTAGGAAAATAACCCTACTACGACATTTAATCTTGTTATGACAAGAAAATTGCGATTCCATGGCTTCATACGTCACTCAAGTAATCGAAGCAGCTCAGAGATTACAAGGGACATGATTTACAATAACCGATGAGTGGATTGGTTTATTATTATTAGCAGGTTTGCCAGAAAAATTTTCGCCCATGAAACATTTGGAAATTACGATTACCACAGATACAATAAAATCAAAGTTGATCGATATGGAGGTTTTAAATAAAGACATAGATTCCAGTGGTATCTATGCGCTGCACTTGCTGCAAACAATAGTAACAAAACTTAAAATTGGCGGGATGTTATTACCAAACATAGTGACAGACCGTGAATGTGACTTGATACAAATGCAAGCAAACGGGTCATTATAGAAACCAGTGGTATTATTGAACGGGGAATATGGTAAAAACGAATGGTACATAGATAGTGGCGCAAGTGCACGTAACAAGGAATGGATAAAAAACACAAATTTTACGCCGTGTTTATCATAGTTAACTGTCTCAAACGATATGAAAGTGCCAGTTTTGTGTTCCGAGAATGTACAGATATCGACGAATTGTAACTACAACATCATGGTTAAAAATGTGCTATGTGTGCCAAGTTTAACAACGAACTTGTTGTCAGTAAGTAAGTAAGCTAATCAAAAACGGAAATAATGTTGTTTTTGAAGATAATTAATGTTATATTCGAAACAAAAATAATGAATTGGTGGCCATAGCAGTGTTAAAAAATGGAATATATAAGCTAACTATTAAAGTAGCATATTGTATGCTGGCAGCAACTACTGTAACAAGTGCGGTGCTTTGGCATAGGCAGTTAGCAAACATTAACAGTAATGATTTGAACATAATGAAGGGAGATGTAATAGTGATGGAAGAAAAAGACAAAAACATCAGAAATCAATGAAAAAGAAACTGTAGGTTGGATAAAGAATGACGTTGAAACTGATGTACATGAGCTGCCAACAACAAATGAAGATGGCAGAGATTCAGTGGCGGAGGCCTCATTAAATGAAACTCTCCATGATTCAGATTGAAATATATCTGTATATATTGATCCGCCTAGTGAAACTGATGACGACATTCTAATACGTTAAATATAGAGACAGATATTTCCAACAGTAAGGTACAATCAGTTCCAGAATTTGTACAGAGCAAAAGAATACGAAGACCTCCAGAACGCTTGGGTTTTGATAACATGTATGTTTCCAGTTCTAGTCCAGAAGTCGAACAGATAGTTTTCTCAGAAGTGCTGAATGGTCTTGAAGCCGATAGTGGAAACAGGTTATGCGAGAGGAGCTCCAATTGTTCCAGGACAATAATGCGTGGCAAATTGTTGATATACAAAGCGATGGTTCCATTATGCAGTGCAGGGTATTAAATAAAAAACTTGATGTGAATGATAAAATGCGGTATCATGCTTGACTTGTGGTAAAATGTTTTTTTTAAACGATATCATATCGATTATGAGGACACCTTTTCTCTAGTTGTAAAACATTCCACTCTGAGAATGTTGTTTGTTTGACATGGACATTACACGTCTAGATGTGACAAAATGTCTAGATGTGTAAATGGATATTTAAAATAAAATATTTACATGTATATTCCAGAATGTATTGAATACAAAAGTAGGGGGACAGGTTTTGAAACCCAAAAAGCTATATATTAAAGCAATCTTCTTTGGTATAAAAAAGTGAAAGAGTGCTTAATTTATCATGCCTGTTTCCAAATTTTCTTACAATATTAAGATTATTGTGACTATGTTGATGATTTTTTAATATTTTCAAATTGTACTAAGGAGACTGAAAAGTTGAAAACTGTTCTAAGTTCTGAATTAAAATTGAAAGATTTAGGTCCTGTTAGACGTTACTTAGGAGTAAGAATTAATGTGAACAAAGAATGTAAGGCTATAACAGTGGATCAACCGGAATATAGAGAACAATTATTATCAAGGTTTGAAATGTTAAATTGCAGGACTATAGATACCCCTATTGAAAGTAAATTGAACATAAAGAAGGCTGAAAATTGTACAGGAAATATTCCATACCAAAAAGCTGGTAGGAAGCATTATGTATTTAGCTTTTTGATTAGGCCTGGGTTATCTATGCTCTTAGCTACCTGAGCCAGTTTAATAATTGTTATAATGAAACTCATTTTAATTATGCTAAAAGAGTATTGAAATATTTACAAAAACTGAAACATTATTGTTAAACATGCATTAAGGATAATACAGAGACTGTTTTGTTGATGCAGACTGGGCTAGTGATAGTTTGGATCGAAAGCCTTACACTGGGTTCTGTTTTATTATGAATAGTTCTGTGATTTCCTGGCAAAGTAGGAAAGAAAAGACTATTGCCTTATCCAGTTCTGAGGCAGAATATGTTGCACTTTCAGAGGCATCTAGAGATGCCGTTTATTTAAGAAATCTGATGCATGAGATTACTGGTAGACAATTTGTAATTAAATTGAAGTATGATAACCAAAGTGCGTTAAATTTAGCAACATGTCATCAGGCACATACTAGATCAAAACACGTAAGTTGTTAGATTTCATTATGTTAGAGATGCAATCAAAAATAAATTAAATATCGTCGAATATATTTCAACTCAGGAAATGCAAAGGTTTTTTGTCAACTAAACATTATAAGTTTATCTGTATGTTAGGAATGAAATCTAGATAAAAATACATTTTGTTAGAACCTTATATTTATTTTGTAAAGTGGGGATATTAGAACGTAGGTAACAAAATTATTATAAGGTGTATGCAGCGCCACCTATGTGTCATTCAATGTTGCAAGAAATAAAGTCAGTTGATTAAGGAAATCCAACGTGCCTAAATATTATATTTCTTTATGTAAATAACTTTCTTCAACGGCAACATAAAATGGAATGGGCCCTGAACTTCTCAAGTAAGTTCCTCCAGAGTTCGTTCAGAGATTTGTTCTTGGCTGCGGTCTCCTAATTTTTTTTTATTTCAAGAATGTGTACATTGTTTTCCACTTCAGTTCACCACAGTTTGGATCTGCCTCTAGGTCTGGTTCTGAGGTGTATCGGAGTGACCTGAAAGATTTATTTGTTATTCTATTTCATTTATTTGAGTTAGTTAGCTGGCCCACTTTATTCGTCGTATTTTAATGTATTTAATCACATAAGGTTATTTATATTATATATATATAGTAACATATTTTATATTATTTGGGTGCCAACAAAGACGCTTCTCAGGATTTTTTTTCGAAATCTGCAAGGTGTTGTCTATTAAATGTTTATAATTCTGGTGGTTGTTTATGTCTTCGACTTAATAAACCAACTTTACTGACATAATTTTCCATTTAAATGCAAGCGTTGTCCTAATTTTCTTGAAGATTTTCGATATAAAATAAAAGAGGGAGAGTCTTTGTTTTGTGAGCTTGCAGTTTCATGTTTCTCAAGGGAGATGCATTTTAAAAGACGATACCACACTCACTCTTCGCACATATCAGTGACAGAAAAAATATTTCATCCTCAAGTTAATCTATATTTTCTGTCGAATTATTTACATAATTATATTACGCCTTTCTATAATATCTCATCATAATCGATCCTAAACTAAAGAAGATGTGATACTGTGACATACGGATATGACGAAATTACCCCTTCGATGAAGGGTTCCATTTTTGCCCTTTGCCTACTTAAACCTAAAAATGTACAAGTTGTTTTCAATGTACTGTGTTACTGGGTATATCTTCGGAATATACTGTTTTACCATGTATAATTTCTTTGCATTGAATCCATTCTAACATTGGATACGCTCAGTGTTACATTCTTCATTATTTATTTTACATTACGATTTAACAGATAAACAAATATATAAGATTCACAATTTTGTCGTTATATTTTGATACGAGGTTTATACTTTGTGCCCTTAAGAATTTTAGCTGAGCTTCCTATGCGACAGGAGAATTCATTTATTTTCACTCATTTTTCTGTTTAAGTTGTTTCACGAGTTGGCCTTTGGATTTTGTGGTTGTTGTAATCAAGAGTACTATGATCTTTTCGACTATATAAATTCAACTAGTGTGCAAATTCTATTCTGGTAAGAATATTCTTTGTGTTGTAATTTAAATTATTATACATTCAAAAGAATAGTGAGAAAAAAGATCGGTGAAAGTTTGTATGATGAAAGATCTGGGTGTCAAACAAATAAAAATGGCACTCTTACGCAAGGGCAATTAAAATGATAAGCATCTACTTTTTTTTCAAATCGTCAATAATTAAAATGAGACATTTTTACTTTTCATAATATTGCAGTTTGTAAATGCTGCATTTACGGAACTCTCAGCCACAAAGATGAAATATGTATTATACAGTTTATAACATTGTAACATACCAATCCATAAAATTCCCCAGGACAGCCAGACAAGTCACGAAAAACCCGAAAAGAATGGAGGACATATTTCATTGTAAAAATTTACCTAACACATTTTTCTCTGAGTAAATAGTTTATTAATTATTCACACTGGCAGTGGTGGGGCCATTTAAAAAGCTGACAGTATTGATTATTTTTTCTAAGCTTTTATAAAAATGTTCTTTTCAATTCTATTACCAATTCACGGTGTATTAATAACGCCCATATTGACATACTCATTATATTAAAAAAATTCATATATGCGCTATCATAAAAATAACTTTCTCTTTTTTAGTTTTTAATCATAAATTTTATTTAATTTTTTTGCATTTGCTCGGCCGAAAGTCGTTCTCTGTTTATTTTTATGTTTCTGTACTCTATAAGGAAAAAAGTAACCCTTATAGGATGATTTCCGCTTGTTTGTATGTGGTCAAAATTATTTTTCTCAGCAGGCCGTGAACATATCAAGTTGAAATAAATATGAATATATAATACTTAGATCTATGGTCATTTGAAGCTGTAAAAAAAGTAAGACTCTAAGTCAACGCAGTAAAAACATACGGCCATTTATGCCGTATAATTTGACACTCGCAAATAAATAAAAACCTATAGAGTACTTCCTGTTGACATAGAATCATACACAATTTGACAAAAAACCAATGTTTCACAGAACATATAGTAGGTAAGATATTTTCGTTCTATAAAGTTTAATCGGAATACTATGTACCGTTAAATGTTTATAAATGCCTAAATGTGTACGGAAGCCTCGTACTGCGAGTTCTATTCTATACTTAAGGATACAAGCTTTTCTTTTAATTACGTTGCGTTTCTTTAAGGTCAGACCCATGTTTGTTGGAGTCAAACTGATGTTCAAGTAGACTACAATTATTACTGTAGCAGTACGTAATTCTTGTAAACCTACATGCCTACAAATCAATGTTTAAAGAACAAATTTTATTTTATCGATATAAGTATTATATAGAACTGAGAAATATTATATTCTTTTCTTTCTAGCTGTTGTTATCTGATGAAGTTGGAATACAAAAATAAGGAAAATACTAAAAAAATAAGTGCTTTTATTTGAGTCTGCTTGATCTATGTGAAGAGATATTCTGGATGAAAGTCAGAATTTCTACCACCCTAAATCGAACACTTTAAAAAAAACATAGTCAGTTATCCGTGTCACGTTGCATGTCGTGTAAGGATAGTATACTATGGAATAATTATTAAGGTAAACAATCAATATAAATATTAAAAGGGGTCATTTCAATAATCATTCCGTAATATCTAGAAAATGTAACAGTTTCGTCTGACCGATCGGGTTATTTCCTTTCCTAGACGTAATGGTGGTCAGTATCCTTTTAAATTAACGTTTATTTTAATAATTATATATCACAAAAATAATGAACTATACAAAATTTTCGTTTACATCTTTGATATACACAAAATGAAAGAGAATTCTTTATTGACTTAAAACGGATTACAGTAATTTAATGATGAGAACACGACCACATGGCAGATTGAACTATCTCTTAAAATGGAAACATTCATTATATGTGTCATTATCTACTTAAGTAATTATCAAACCATTGAAATGTGTGTATATGTATGTATGTACATATGCATATATCAAGGTGTTGTTAAATTTGTATGACAAGTCGACTTCCGTAGGTTCCCTAGTAGAAAGTAAAACGAATAAAATCATTAAAATTTTCCCGTATTTCATACTATTCTTGAGAAACAATATTTAAAATGTTAACGTTAGGGCAAGGTTTAAATATCGTAGAGTACACTGTATACCTGGCATTGCGTGCAATCATCGAAGAGATACGACGCGACGCGGCGTGGCTTTTATTGGGTTGTTATATCAATTAACTAGTATAAGATATATATATATATATATATATATATATATATATATACACACACATACGTATGTGTGTGTGTGTATATCAAACATATGTACAGAAGAAAATCTGAGACCGACACTTCGAGTACTCACACGTAAGATCCACGTAATAGTGGCTTATATTTACTGTAAACTAGGTACTTAGAATGACGAAACATGTAAATAGAGTCATGGCTCAATAATGTCTGATTCCGTTTACCCATAGAGAATATAAATCTTTCACTTGATAGACGCAAGAAGGGGTCACGTAACCGCATATTTGTGTTCACTAACATACTCAACTCGTAGAGAAAGTAAAGATTACGATAAAATGCGAGAGTAGTCGATCACCTGGCGCGTTTGTGTTTGCCCACATGTGATTACTAACATTTCAAGACGCGCCCACAAAAGAGCGTCAGATCCGACCACCCAACAAAAACCTCCAAATTAAGTCAAGACTCAGCGAGAACAAACGCACAACTGGTTCATTTACCTGGGTCTGTTTGCCGAGTCACGAAACGAGACCCCAAACGACGGATGTTCCCGTGTGGACGTGTCAACTCGTGACTAGCATTGTTTGCACAAACTTCACTTCATCTTGTATCATATCAGTTACGCGCTGTTATAACGGCGGCGGACGCGCGAGCCGCCTTCGATCTCATAGCCGAACGAAGGAAGAGCGTTTGTATACTGTGACCGGTTTATCCTGCGTGGGAATATATAGACGCTGGACGTGATAATTGTCGTCCTAATGAGACGGGAATGCGACTTTAACTGTTGGGATAACAAGTTCCAAATCTTAAGGTAAATAATCGATTCCCTAGGGGATTTTAATTCAATGCACAGTGATCGGTTTACGTTTCAAAAATAATTTTTTAAATTTGACTTACTTTACATTAATTCTTAAAAACTTGGTGAAATTCCGTAAAACACAAAAAAAGAAAGAGATTTCACAAAGTAGTTTTTGCAAAACAGTACTAAATTATCTTGTGGTCTTTATTTCGTAAAATATTGAGCCAAAAGAAACCCAACGGCAATAAACAAATTATGTTATAATTAAATATCAGTCATTAGTATCACACGTGTTCTTTAGTCTTTGTGTGTGTCTTACAGCGTTGTCGAAAATCTTTTGAAAATCTTTCATTTTCTTTTTCTGAAAATCTTTCATTTAATCTTTCAATTCTTCTTTCGAAAAGTTTTTGAAAATCTTTCTTCATAATTTTATAAACAAAAAAGGTAGTTCTAAATGATTTTGAAAAATGATTTATTATATTAATAGTCCGGTAGGATCAAATACTTATATATCAATAGGTTAAAACTATAAGAGTTTAAAAGCAAATAAATAGCAGGTAATCTTAACAAGTCTATCAGTTTAATAAAAATATTTTCATGTCTAGGTTAAAAAAACAATTCTTATATATTATCGAAATTATATTATAGTTATTATCGAAATAATGTTTTTTTACATAAAAAAATGTGTTTTAACTCGTATGTGAAGAATAGATATTTGGTATATATATATATAATACATTTTCAACCTGGTAAATATCTTAAACCACACGAAAAATATTAAAATTTTATTAACTTAACGTAAAAAAAATAAAAAAATATTAACGCGTTTTTCTTCCCTCATGTGCGATGGCAAAATAAAAGTGGAAAAAGGAGAGCCAAACCCTCTCTTGTGCTTGTGAAATTAAATTTTGTCGACCGACGTTTTGCGATTGAGTATATGTTAGAGTAAATTATTTGGGTGTATTATGCATAGAATATATAAACGATAATTCCATGCAAATTATCAAGAATTATTTGTTATAACAATTGACTAAAAATGTAAAGAATTATTTGTTTTATACATTTCAGTAATTAATAATCATTAAGAAGAATTCCCCCTAAAATACAATTCGAAATAAAGACTAACGTGTGTTTTTACATATTATGTTAATACGTTTGAACCTTTCGATATTGAGAAATGAGTCTTTTGTAATAATGTTTAATAATGGAATATTATAGAAATTATATTTAGCTATGTTTGTCTTGTAGAGAGAGAGAGAGAAAGAGATTTGGATAGAGTTATATTTTTTTTTAAATAGTTGGCAATGCAAAGTCTTCATGCAATTATAACTATCGAAAAGCCGTCTGTTGTTTTATTGATTTCTAAGAGCCTTTTTCACTCATATTTTATTGGTGACTGAAAGAAAGTTTGGGGTGATAATGATATGGTATTCTACAGTTTCGGATTCTTAAAAATAAGTTTGCGCCTCAATTGAATACACAATAAACATAAAAAAACTGGAAAGGCTCAATCCTCAATACTAAATTTTAAATATATTTAACTTAGAGCCTATAAATTTTCATCACAGACGCTATACACAAAATAAACATGGTGAATTTATAGATTTACTTTTCTTATTGTCAACTAAGTAGTTTAATGAGAATTTGGCACATTTTTGACAAAAGTGTATAATTTACTATTTGTTTATCAAATAAGTATTGAAGTATTTATATATTTGTTTAGCGCGTAATGATATTTATCAATTGTCTTATGTATCACCTAACTGAAATATATAGGCAATTGCGTACGTAATGGGAAAGGAAACGTAACCAATTATTAAAACACGGGAAACACTCGTCATCGCAGTGCGGTAGGACTATACAAATAATCGTCATATCATACAAACATAACCATGCCTTATCTACAGCGAACGCATTGTTGAACGCACGGGAATGCAGCCTTGTGTTTGGTTAAAAGCTCTGTGTTGGCTTTACGGTTATACGGGGTAGGATTAGTATTAAACGAGCAATTGGCTGTTAATATCGCGCCAGTTGGTCTTTATATAATTTTGTGTTTAAATGTTGAGTTTGGGAAATAAGTGGCATTTTACTTATGTATTTCCAACATTACTGATAGAAATTGAAGTAATTATGATTTAATTAAAAATTGTTTGGGTGCTTTTGATATTATAAGTGGTTTTTAAGAGACTCGACAATAAAAATATTTTGTTTTTCCTTATTGCTTACTCTGTATATGTAAATATTAAATTATTCTGAAAATTATAAAGTACACTTGAAGACAATATTTTTTTTAATAAACGTTCTGAAAAATACTGTAAATACGCGGAAAATATAGAAAAAGTATCAACCTTATAAACAAAAACAATCTTATTGCAATTCTTGTACAACACATTATATAAGTAGATAACACAACAAAGTAGTTAACAAACAAGTGCATACTTTTTATTTATTACTTGGGGGTATCAATACGACATTTTCAGGCAATGGCGGGAAACGGGGAAGCTTTCTAAATCCGCCATTTTAAAAAAATAAGAAAATTGTGTTATTTCTCGTAAACAGTGATGTTGACAATAAAAAAAAACACTAAACCTTTTTACGGAGGATTAACTTCTTTACAAATTTTATTGAAAATAGTTTTTTATCAAATTAATATTTTGGACATTACACTGTGTTAACAGATTCTAAAAATAATTTTCTTAATATAACTTATCAACAAATGATTGGAGGGCCGGAAAAAATAAACAAGCAACAAAAACTAGTTAATACATTCACTGCTAATTCGGCACGCTCAATTAAAATCAATAAACTGAGTTGTTATTTTATAAAAAAATCGGCAAAAATAAACAAGACTTACTGTGTTTACAGTTAATTAATAGACGTAACCTAAATACAAGCATTGTAGTTACACGTTCATTGTTAAATCAAGTGTCTTCCTATATATGTAGATTTAAACAGGCACTCCCCGACTCAATGAAAATTCGATACGTTGTTTGGTACTTACTACAATAATTGTTGTTATAGTAACGTTATACGGTCGCACGGTGTAGGCGGCTGTTTAGTACGTTAATGCTTTTGTTCGAAATCCTTATCGTCAGTGAACGCAATGTGTGGTGTATTGTAAACGGGCTACAAAGGAATTAACAAAAAATATTAACAATTATATAAAACATTTTCCGAGCCAGTATTTGCGAGAAGAAAAATGTTCTGTTTTTAACCTTTCTTAGTCTATAACAAAGATTTTTTTTGCAGGCGTATGTTTTCTACGTATTCCAAGATAGACTTTACAAGTTACATAGAGCATGTTACATTACAGATTAAATAGCATTTTATTTTTCCATATAATATGGCTCTGAATAATATTTTATTAACAAGTATTCAACGATTTGTTACAATTGTTTCTTTTGAAATAACCCAATTTAAGATTTTGAATATATTTGGCGTTAATTTTGTAGAAATGTATTATTCACAATTAAATCAAACTACGTGATGTAATATTATTTCTACTTTCTTTAAGTTCTTTACCACGACTTAGGTTTCGTTGTATTACAACATCTTCAGGTGGCCAATCTTTGCTAATAGCCCACCTGAAGATCTTATAATACAACGAAACCTAGGTCGTGGTAAAGAACTTAACGAAAGTAGAAATAATATTAGGTCACTCAGTTTCATTTAATTGTGAATTTTCCTAAGGTTTAATGAAACGATTCGAATAAATCGATAATTAATAACATTTATACTCACATATTTAAATTTCTTTAATCTTTTTAGTCTGAATGTAAAAAAAATGACAATGAATATTTCCTAGTGAACATGTGATGACTGATCGAATAGAGGATGATTTATTAAAATCAATCTACTCGAATATAGGGAAGGAGCTTCCAAGTGATGGAATAAGCCATCTTGAATCTATAGAGGATAAATCAATATATGTGCTTATTTTGATTCCATCGTAAACAGAAATGTCAATGAATTTAATGGAAACAACATTATTTTGGAATTTGTCTGAAGAAAATGCACGGTAGCATAATAAGGTAATATATTTTCAAACGACAATACGACGTCCATAAAGAGGTCGTGGTTATATGAAGTTAGAAGGATTTTTATGAAAGAATCGCAAGTTTTTATAGTCATCAAATAAATTCCATTTGTCAGCGTTAAATGTTATTTGACGACACGATTCAGGGATATGCTTTATTTGGCTCATAGTTCAGCTACTTCGAGCAAGCGGAAACGCTTATGCTTGCATGAATACGTTAAAACCATCACCACTTGTTCCAGCGCCAGAGATTTAACGAGCCTTACCGAATAGTTATTTTAACAGTTTTCACAAGAGTCTCGTGTTACGGTCAAGTTTGTCTGTGCAAGTGGGTGACAGTTAATTTATTGTCAAACTTTCATTGTGTGATATTATCGTAATTTTAACTTGTTGTTTACATAAAAAAACGTTCAAAATGGTTTAAGTTGTGAATATATTTTCATTACGCCATGGCAACAACGTAAATACTTGAAGAAGTAGGCTCGAGCGGTTTATTTAGCATAAAATGTGCGGATAGTTTCAAATAAGAAGATTCATAATTCTTATGTAGGAATAAAGTTGGCAGTTAATGTGGATGTTGAGCCATTATAGAAGTTTTGGGATTATAAATAGGGACAATATATTCTGCAAACATGTTAATAGTTTTGACATATAATTGTACACGAGATAGTAAAGGCATTTTCTATTATGTATAGGAAATGTAACAACTGACAATAATTTTCATGTCTAATGATCTTTTGTTTGGGAATTTGTTTGTTTGTGTATTCATAATCGTTATATAGAAATCCAGTTGGCAATTAATGCCATTATAGAAATTTCGGAATTATAAAAGGATAACCCATTATGCAAGCATGTTAATAGTTTTGACATATAATGGTATGCGAGATAGTATATTTATTTTATGCATAGGAAATGTAACAATTCAAAATAATTTCCTATCTAATGAGCTTTTGTTTGGGAATTTGCTTATTTGGATTTTCATAATTCTTATGTAGGAATACGTTTGGCAGTTAATGAGGATGTTGAGCCATTATAGAAGTTTTATGATTATAAATAGGGACAACACATTCTGCAAGCAAATTAATAGTTTTGACATATAATTTTATACGATATAATATGGACATTTACTATTATGCATAGGAAATATAACAATTGACAATAATTTTCACGTCTAACGAGTTTTTTTTGAGAATTTGTTTCTTTGGATATTCACAATTCTTATGTAGGAATACAGTTGGCAATTAATGGGGATGTTGAGCCATTATAGAAGTTTCAGGATTAAAAATAGGATTATATACGAGATAGTATAGATATATACTTTATGCATAGGTAATGTGACAATTCATAATATTTGTCATATCTATTGGTCTTTTTTTCGGGAATTTGTTTGTTTGGATTACATTTTCAATGAGTATTAAACTTAAAATTAACTGCTAAATATCTTATTTACGTAATATTTTATTAAATTTGAAAAGAGTGTAACAATGTTTGTTTTCATTTTTAAATTGTTATGTGAAAAAATGTTAAATTGCATATTAATATTTTATATACTTCTTTGTCTCTACGGGTATAGAGAAACTCGTGAAAATAAATTCTTTATCATACCGTTGCGCCTTCCTGAACTGGTTTCCATCGGAACATTCTATTGTGCCGGTGTATAAACCTTGTGAAGTGCCACCATTTCCTTACGAATATAAATATATAGATGAACGTGATACATTTGTGAAGAATGAGAATATATTTAAATAATCATGTATTAAAATCTTGTCAATGTTTTGCTTTTGTTGTTCAATACATTTATCGCTACCATTAGGCATAGCCGACTGACTGCTTTTTTAAACTCCTATTTTGAATTAAGTTGATGGGAAATTTCGAAAATTTACGCCTTAAAATGGAAATGTTGAAATAATATTCACTTTTCATTCATGATTACCATTGTTCTCCTTCCCTGATTTTACTCCATAATATTTTTCCTCGATAAATACAAAAAAAATTACATCGTCTTATTTTCCTGATGTTTAAGTTTCTGAGCACCTTTATTTTCTTAATATGCTTGTTTAAACTCCCTAGAGGATGAAAATAAACACTGCCTTTTTAATAAATACGCTAGGTTCAGTTCGATATTATCCTATTTTTTTTAGTTTTATATTTGAATATTTTTCAATTTTTTAGTAATCAAAAAGCCCCAACTTTTCATGCGGATCGGTTAGGGTTTTCTTAAGTCTACTATATTTTAGTCGATAGGTAAGAAACCTGTGTACCAAGTTTCATTTAAATAGCTCGCTTCGTATAGCAGATTTTAAAATTTTTTCACCATTTTTATCATATTTTTGTAGTAGTATGAGGAAGAGAGTCTCAACTAATTTCTGCTAATTTTCTGAAATCCTCAAGTCAACCCAAGCAGTTTGATATGCATCTCGGTCAACTTTTTTCAGTATTCTCACCACCAAAGTTGGAAATCAATGACCCCGCAGCAATTATTTACGGGAGTAAAGTGTTAGAAAATGCACCGCATTTGGGAGAAATCAGGAAAAATTTAGAAATGGGTGAGTTAGGGACTGTTGGTATGTAGGTAATTACTTGTATTTTATATTGTAATGAGAATTACCATAGGGGTAAGGAGGTAGGGTGGAAATCATTATTCTCTTAAAATTTGTTACTGTGGAGTAGAGAGTGTGAAAAATTTAAGGAAAATTGGTTGAAAATCTATAAAGAAAGCTATAAAGAATTCACAAAAACCCATACTTCCATAAGTACATTCAGTTTTATATTCCTTGAATTTTAAAAACACATCATGACTTTTTGAAACTTATAACAGTTGCATCCACTTGATTCTTTTTCAATATCTTTAGAGACGTAAAGCAGAATGATTTTCGTATTATAATTATAGTCACATTTTTTTTAATTACAGTAGTTTCTTATTCATTTAAATTCCGATAAAATGCTCTAAATATTCAATTTACAGAAACGTTGAATTTAAAAAATAATTTTAATATCTATCTACCATATACGTAACGATGTTATGTATATGGTAGATAGATATTAAAATTATTTTTTAAATTCATTTATTTTTACTATAATATGACCATATTTATATTAAATATTTAAGACATAATTATGCACTTACATCATATGTTTATTTATGACGATTCACCTCTGGCTTTCAAAATAAAAAATATAAAAAATGTATGTTTCAATTACAAGTAGGAACATGAACATGAAATGGTTTAATAAAAATAAACCCAAAAAACTGTGATGTTTATGATATACTATTAAAAAAATGTACTGAAAAGAAAATTCTGCGATAATTTAACGAAATCTGTCGATATTGAGGACACGATCTACAATGAGGGTATAAGGAAAAAAGAGATCTCAACGGAAGTTACAAGTGAAAAGGCAAACTGAAAATAAAGAAAAAACAAAACCGGAAGTTATACAGAATATCAGCACCGAAGATACCGAGAATGTAAGCGAGCCTACTTTATTTGATTTCAACTTCAATTAATTCCAACATTTGGCTCGACTGCCAAATGACAGCTCAGTGTTGCCCACTGACAACTTTTGGAATAAAACCAATAGGCCTCAAATTTATTAACATGCCTCTTATTTTTTAAAATATTAAAACAGATATACTTTTTTTAAGAAATTAGTAGTGATTCATGATATAAAATTGTAATCGGTCGCCTATTTCAAAAGAAAAAACGTCTAACCTGGAAAGGAAATTTAGTAATTTTTTTTCAATCGAAATTTTTTTTATGATGATAAATATATTGAAGGTATAAAAACCAAATTTTTAAATTATGTATCATCCGTTTAAGATAATAGTCAAATGAATTAGTGATATACGATTAAAGAGTTGTATGTAAGGTGTATTATGGGTTATTGTCCATATAACAGCTCAATTCAATTTTGCGATCTTTCATGAATATCTTTCGTGAATGTTTGTAAATATCTTCAAGACATTATAACTGTAAAACTGGAAAAATGCGAATAAAATATCTGGTATATACTACATTTCTGGTAAGCTGGAACAATGTCCAGCTTACCGGAAATGTAGTTAGATATTTTATTCTTTTTTTTTGTTGTTGTAAGTAGAGCAATAGACGATCACAAACAAAACAATATGCCTTCCCCCGACAGGTTGCATATTGTGTAGATTTATTAAATTAACTTTTTACGGAAAAACTATTGTATAAATATAGGTGAATATCATATAAGTATCACGTGCTGAGCAATCGAACAAATGTCCCATGATATCACATAACAAAAATCTTATATACGAGTATATTTATATATTGTACCTTCAGAATGAAAGATTTATTTTGAAAAAAAAAGAGAAACTGACTTGAAATTATGAAATGACATAAATTATAAAATAATGATAAATATAAAGGTATATATATATATATATATATATATATATATATATATATATATATATATATATATATATATATATATTGGGCCCCTTACACTAGTCGCTTTCAAATTGTTTACAGGAAAAACTGAGGTTAAAACTTTAAACGCTTTTTCTCAAGTTATTATTCTTTAATTGAACCATTTTAAGTTTTAAGGCGCGGTACATGTTTAAAATTGAAAAAAATTGGCGGTAGGATAATAAACTAAAAATATTTTCATGTTTTCATTAAGATATTGTACGATCTTCGAAAAAAAAACTTACGACAGACTATAGTATTTACGCGAGAAAACTGGCGCCATACAGATATATCTTAGTTACACGTACGGATGTCAAAATGTTAATCACAGTTCACGTTAATGTTTTCGCATAGTAAGAATATCAAATACATACCCAGAAAAAGCATGATTTGTTATATTTTGTTACATTTAAAATTGAATAGAAATTCGCTATTATTTTATATTAATTTCACGGTTTGCAACACCGACGGACGTACTGACGTCCAATTTCGTAACAGTTCACAAGCGGCAGACCAATTTTCGAAATAGCCGCGCTTCACTCCGTTTATTTCCCCAGCCGCCTGCCCGCCCCCAACTGACAGCTGATTGACAATACTACAATCGGATGTAGGAATTAGCGGATTCACCGTTATTGTTTATTTAATATGCAAATTAGTAAGTTCAATCGTCGTTTACATCGCTCGGCGGAATCCGAAGAGGTTTCCGGATTTTTTTGCTTATTGAATTTAAATTTCAAGCAAGTTTTTATTCGGGATTTTCAAATATTCAAGCGATGAAGTATTTTTATATTGGTTAGAAAAATATTTGTCATTTAAATGAGCTTTGGGTAATCTTATAAGGATCGGATATACTTTTTAATTTAAATGTTAAATATACATTTTTAACACCGAATATACTGTGTATTTTTTAAAATTTATAATGATAGAACGGTCTGTAGAAAGAAGAAAACTAACAAAAAGAAACATTTCAAAGTTTTTAATATTCCGATAAACTTATTTTAATTTAATAACATTTAAAAGTAAACAAACACATTAACCTCATTAAATTGATTTAGAATATTTTTATTCATTTATTTAAGTCTCAAAAACATTGAAGGATTGAATTTAGAAGAAGTTGTAAGCCTATTTGCATATAATTTCGACTAAAAATCTTTTTGTTTCTACGAAGAGGCTTAAATGCTATTATTTTCTCGTTTGGGTAAGATATTGTAATACTGATGAGGTTTAATATTAATAAGTTTTAGGTTTAGATATTTGCATCTCTATTGAATTTTTATCTACAAAAGATATTAGTTTTAAACTGGCAGTTATTTTTGTATTAACTTATTGCCTATTTTAAAAATATTCTCTTAGTAAAATTATTATATCAATTACAAATAATAATACTTATTTAACAGGGTCTTAATTTTTTGAAGTGGTTTGTTGCTAAAATGCCTTCTTCATAGATGACATTTTGTTCGTCAATTTTGTTCTAGCCTATAGTATAATATGAAGATAGATAAGTACTGGCAATCTGCATTCGATATGATATAGGATAGACATTTGAAATAGGTCAGTAAGGTCAGCTGGTGCAAGATGAAAGACAATTTTCACAAAAAAGTTTTTTCATATCATTTAATCTTGCTCTTTTACCAACCTAAAAATAAAATAAAATTTTAGTAATAAAGTAAAACTTTATTAATAAAGTAAAACTTAATAAATAAAAATTTATTGGAAAAAGAAACTGGTCACTACAAATAATATTAATCAGTATATTTTGAAATTTTATATTTTTAAATTTCGAGCAGTTTTATTTTGTTTCTTTTGAAAAATGCTTAGTACGATTGTCGCTTTCAACATGCATTTTAAATCAAAACGTGCTCAAACCTAGAAGGTTTAGACTTGTTAGAAGTTTATTTTTGAAATGATTAAAACTGTTTTAGTGTGGTACATAGTCTTAGCGAATAGTGTCAACTTGAAATAATTATCAAGAAGAATCCTTTCAGAAAAAGAAATAGTATGACAAAGTTTTTCCAACAAGTCAGAGCTTTGCCAGACAATAGCTGACGAACGGGTTTGAATTTAAACCAGCGATTATAGACAAATGTATTGGAATACATGTTCCTATCATATGGTCTCGTAGTCTTGATCTGACACCACTTAATTTTTTTTTGCTGCTATGTAAAAAATTAAGTTCACAAAGAAAATTAAAAAAGGTTCAAGAATTGAAAGACGCACTTACAACAACTTTGAATGGGATCAATCCGTGTTAAAGTTCAGCCGCTACTTACTTACCGCGGAAAAGAGTGAATCAATGCATCCGTCAAGGTGGAAATCATTTCGAGCACTTATTATTATAGGTATCTTTCTTTCCTTTTCTTTTTGTTATCGATCATATGTTGAAAAACATAATACATTTTCAATTTGTTAGTTTCATTGTATGTAACTGCCTAGAATGACTGATAATTAATGTTACTACGAAATGTGTGGTAAAAGTTTTTTGCGATTTCTTATATTTCTAGTATTCTTACCAAAGTTGGTTCCATAGAGATTTTTGATCCTTATAAGAAACAGGATCGAACGACATGAGAAAAATTATTGTGAAAAATGCCTTTTATCTTTCTGACTATACCATTTTTCTCAAAATCTGTGAATGCTAATCGAAGTATCTTCAAAATTCATTGACATTCTTCTAAGGCCGTTTTCTTGTAGCTGTAACGCTTAATATGAATTACTGACCTGTATCAAGTTTTCAGCCGTTATATAACTATACTATATTGTAGGTAAAGAATTAACAAAAGAGTGTGATTAGTTGTCACGAAAGTAAACTGAATAATCATGGTGATTTTCAAAACGGAGGTCAAATATTGATAATATGTCAAACATTGATATATTGGTAATATTTAAAAAAAAATACAATTTCAGCACAGACAGATGAAATAAGAAATGATTTGATAAGTGATAATAATTTTGAAAATAATTTTAAGATGTTATAGGTTTATAAAGAACTTATTATTTTATTAAACCCCTACTTATCTGGCTGTACTTTATAGAACACATGCATTTTATTTTAACGTCCATTTATGATTTACCGAAAATTTAGTTATCCGTAACGAGTAGAACAAGTTCGAAACATACATTTAACGAGTAGACAAGTTCGAAACAGATTAACAGACACTTTGTAGAACCAACAATATGTGAAATCCGACGACGAGGAGATATCTACAAATCGTAATGGTCCAGCAATCGAGTTAGGATTTCATTACTCAACGCACGCGTGAAGCTAATTACCAACCTCCATGGAGGAGTTTATTAATTCAATTATCGGTTAAACGATATCTCCTGACTCAGCCATTTGCATATTTCACATGCGGGTTATCTTTTTAGCATCGTAACGATGGTGATATCGAATCGTTTGTACCTTTGTAACGGCAGATGTTATCTTGATATGAAATCTGGTATTGAACCGCGAAAATGAAGACGGTAGCGTGGGATTAGGTTGTTTGAATTGAGGTATTTGCTGAGATAAATGTTAGTGATATTATACATAAATTTAGCTACCAGTCCCGGCTTTGTTCGATTTTTCATATAATAATTATTTATGGTTAGTGATTTTCCGAAAACAGTGAAATAGCTGTCCCTTCATGTTTCTCTGAGAACGTAATAACGTAATAAAATTAATGTTTTAATAAAGTAATATACATATATACGTATCTATATGTACATCCTGCATAGGTTCTTACAATATTCATTCGATTTTCATTAAATGCCACAATCGATGTCTACTTCCTAACAATGAATCTTTAGGCGCATAGCGATGCAACACTCCATACCTTTACCGCATGTTCTAAAAGAACGGGCAACGTAAGTTACTTAATATTTGATATTACCAGACTTTTTCGATTACCTTTTAAAAGACCGCTTCAAGGCTACCCAACTCCAGCTGTGGAGTCTGTGAGAAAAATATTTTCCACAGCCTAGATTTATGTATGGATAGGTACTCAAAAAGAAATTGAAAAATATTTTCCCTTTTCATCTTGTATTGATGTAATTCAACTTCGTTCTTCCGTAATTTCATCAAGATCAGTTTTAAATTAATAGAGTACTGATATGACATTTCTGACAGACGCATAATGTAATTATAAGCGTTCTGTTTTTATGGTTCTCCTACGAACACTAAAAATAGAAAACTTCGCACGGGAGGTTTATAAATAGAATATAATTTGAAACAAATTTAGAACAAGCAGTCTTGTATATATGACCCTGGTATGTAGATGAAGGACACGCTTGAAAATGTCTATTCATTAAGTTTAAGAGGAAGCTATATTAATAAATGGATCCGGTAACAGGAATTCTTAATGTTCATTTATTTCCTTCCTGCCAATTAAAATAATATTCTTATTTAATTCTTATTATTTTGCGCTATCGTATCTTGCCTTTTTAACATCAATTAACACGACAAGAAACTAGAAAAACTGATTAAATTCGGCAAAGAATTTCTCAAAGAAATATATTTAATTTTCGTTAAAATATTCTTCCGGAAAAGTTCCGCAGCACCGAAATAAGCGAACGAATTCAGAACGAGCAAACAAATCAATTTGTCGACTTTATTTCATCTATAGCAGTTACGTTTTTGTGACGTGAATATTTCATGACAAGTTTATAAACAAAAACAACCCAATCATTCATCCCTTTGTCAATAAGAAAAGGACTGAAACTGATTATCCCGAGGAACGACAAAAACAAATTTCAAAGTTGTTTTCCGTCTGCTCGCCTCCTTAGCGGGGCGCGACGCGACGCCTGCTCTACCTACAGACTATTTGCGCCTCGGATAAAATACACAGAATGGACAATTCATCTCTTTTTCACATTAAAAAGCTCCTCCTCTTATTTGTGATTAGTTAATCAATTTTATTTATTCAGTTCAATGATAGTCAGACACTGTCAGTTGGGATCTATATACGCATATTAGGTTGGATAAAGTTGCTTTCCTTTTGCAATACGAGAATATAAGTATAGCTTTGGAGCGGCCTGGGATTTGTTTCAATATGACTTTTTCATTTTCATAAATTAAATGTAAGATAAACTTGTCACGATGTAAGGGATCGTCCTGGATGATGATTATTGGAGAGATTATGATTACCATCTTCTTGACCGATGGTTGGTTGCCTCAGAAGGGTACACCTTTTCCCATAGTTTCGCAGTTTTTTGCTCGTTTGCATTTTGCGCTAAACCGAATTCATAAAGTGAGAGCATTCTAAGTTTTTTCGAGAAATATTTATATCTTGTTTATTTGTTATTTACCCAAATTTTGTTGCTAACTGAAGAGAAGATTGAACACCGTGATTTTTATACACCTTACCTTAACTAGATATTTAAGAAGTTTCTATAATATTTTAGAAATCACTGAAAAATAGTGGAAAATTGATGGTTGCTAACCTAATATTTACACACACATTTTCACAGCCATATTTTCAAATAATCGAACAAATCATTCTTCAAAAATCAAGGCGAGAAATAAATCACTAAAATATTTTTATTAAAACGTCAATTCAATACAAAGCCGGTTAATACACAGGTACGAACCTTTAAAGCTTTTAAAGGTAATGTAAAGTGAGTCGGCCCACATTTTCTGAATTAAGTGCTAATGGAAATGAATTTTCTTTTTGCTTATAAAATATTCATTATTTTGTTCAAAAAATTGTATTCTCACGTGTAATGACTTCCAATGTAGAAATCATGCCGAATATATATATATATATATATATATATATATATATATATATATATATATATATATATATATATATCTTTCTTGAGATTGGATTTTGGGGATTATTTGGCACATTAGTCTAACTAATAAGAAAGAAAAATTAAATATTACGAAATAGGTTTTTTTTTAGATTTTCCTCTTCGGACCAATGTCATCAATTATATTGAAATGCAAATTATGAAATAGATTTTATGTTGACACCCCGCAGGTTGCCCACTAATCTTTTTAGTGATATTTCATTTTGAAAATGGATTTTCTTATAGTTTTTAGAGTTTTATTACTTTGGGAATTCAATAATTTGATGCACAAATGTAGTAAAGGGATTTTTTCACATAAGATTTTTTTCAAGCGATTTAAAGCAAGTTAACTTTGAAAGCATTACTAGCGGTACTAGTTTAACTTTGAAAGTTAACTTTGGGAACGATTGAGATTTTTCACAATCACCAAACATATTTTTCATTCAGAATGATGAGAGGAATTAGTCCCGCAAAAATTTGTTGTATGAAAAATACACCAGTATGTATATTGTGGTTCCAAAAAATGGTTGTTTTTGAAATATTTTGCGTTTTCGGGCACGTATAAAACAGTAAGGTATAGAAAAAATCAGGCCAATTGCAAGCTATACTTGAACAATTAGTGCTTGATCAGCCTCCCCCAGCTATTATACGGTGTATTATACGGCGGACACCAATGCTGTATTATACAGTGTATGCGCGGAGCTAAGTGGAGAGTGATTCGACTTAATCAAAGTAAAAGTTTTGAAAAAACGTGTTGTACCTTGTAACAGAAGTTGTTCCTTGTATCGTGAGAAATACTTTTTGTCGAAAATAATTTTCTCCAAAACTGATGATTCAGCTGTTATAATGAAATATTGATTAACGCCTGTGTATATGAGAACTATTTGGCTCGATTAAATTATGACAATTAATCGCGCTAGAAATTTTGGGTCCTAATGATTTTGGTTCAATCTATACCTAATTCCCAATGTTTCTGATTTTTATGAAGAATCCTTTTGATAATAAAGGTGGGAGACCACAATTTTAAGCGTTTTTTTCCAAAAATATTCAAACAATTACGTAAAAACGTATATCACACATGTCGAATTCTTGCTTCAGTAAGTTTTCATTTGACTTTGAATATGCAAAGCTTCATTAAAAATATTTTTTTTTTATTTCCCAATTTATCACCTAAAATTAATCCCTAAAATAAAATTTATCTTTTTAAATTTCATGTCTATGATTACGCCACCGTATTCTATCACTGTGGTAATTTTTCGAAAAATTCACCTGGACGGACGGACGGAAACCGAAGTGATTTTATAAAAGTTTTATAAAAGTTCTGTTTAGGAAATTTTGTCACGAAATACTAAAAGTGAATAAGAAAAATATGTGTATTATTTTGGGGCACCAAAATACCTAAAATGAATATCTAAACCAAAACCAAAATTAATAACTACCAAAATGAACAATTTCAAATTTTTTAACCTCAAAATATAGTATTTTAATGCGTCAATGGCTATTTCATTTCTATTATGTTTTGTTAGATATAATTCGAAACAAGCATTTAATTAAACTAGAGCAAAATTAATAAGTTTTCCGAAAATATAAAATGCTTATATTACATACGGCAAGGCGTTTACTTTATTAATGGATCAAATTAACATTGCAATTTTAAAGCAGTACCGAAATAAATTTTTAAATTATTGAACGTCGGCTTTGCGTCACGTTCAATTTAAGCTGAATATCATTTGTCTTCATAAAGTCCAGCCTGAACGAAATCATTGTCAATCAAAGCATTAGCATTAAGCTAAATTTTCTAAACTTAATTTCTATATGGAGGCAAAACACGAAAGTTTGGGAGGGAAGAAAATAAATTTTCATCGTTTAGTTGATATTGCTACACGTTTTGGTAACGATGATATTGTTTAATGTTTAAGTACTAAAGCAGATGATAGCAGAAGATAAATAATATCAATTTGTATAAGATAGGCAAAGGCAGACTAGGAGTAAGTAGTCACAGAATCAGTTACAAATGCAAAACTTATCGCTGAGTTTAATGGCAGCCACCTCGACGAGTTACTAAGGTGAAAAGGGTTACGGAATGTAATCCCGAGTGACATGTTAATACAGGACCAGAGCGCTGCCTCAATTTGTTTGACACTATTCGATACCTTATACAAAATCATGCTGTAGATGTCATCAGCAACATTTCATTTTCTGACGACATTTTCTTTTTGGTTTAGATATTGAGTATTTATAATTGTGCTACCTGATCAGACATTGGACAAAATTTAGAAATCTTATGTTATTATCAACTCACATACATAGACATTTATCAATATATCACATTTTATCAATTAAATAAATATTATTTTAATCATTTGTGTTTACTTTTTAAAACTACTTACCGTTTATAATTTTCATTTAAGTAATATTTACATATTTTTATAAGTTACCTTTAATACGATGGCGATTGTACCTGATATGTTGTTTGTTAAAATAGTACCAGTAAAGCTAGTGCGGCTTTTAATAATTTTTTTGTTGAATATTGAATATATTTGGCGTTAATTTTGTAGAAATTCATTATTCACAATTAAATGAAACAACGTGATGTAGTATTATTTCTACTTTCTTTAAGTTCTTTACCACGACCTGGGTGTCGTTGTATAACATCTTCAGATGGGCTAGTAGCAAAGATTCTATCAATCTTTGCTAATAGCCCATCTGAAGATGTTGTAATACAACGTAACCTAGGTCGTGGTAAAGAACTTAAAGAAAGTAGAAATAATACTACATCACGTAATTTCATTTAATTGTGAGTAATTTTTTTGTGTTTTTTTTAATGAAATTTTGTACTGATTAGTAGCAAAATTTTATGAAGTACCTAAAGAGGTTCGTCGCGTTTCTCATACCTCTTCAGGAAGTACCTAAACAGGTACGAAAATATGACGAAAATACAATAAAAGTATTTTTCATTAATTCGTATAGTTATGAGAATTTTACGTATAGAATTTTCTTTAATTGCGTATCACTTCGATTAATTCTTGTTCCTTATTTACCTAATCGCAAGTGATTTTATCTCTTGTTGATAAAGTTGAGGTAAAAGTTATATTTTATTGTTTATATGTTGCTTCTAAACAGTTTAGTGTATGAAGTTGGTCGAGTCCACGAAACACAAAATTTATTAAGGTCGGTTCATTTGCGATATGGATTTTCACAAAGGAATTATACTATGTGCTTTCATAAAAGAAAGGTTGAGAATACATTTTTTTTCTTGTCGAAATATTTCATTCAATATACGAATTTAATCAATGAAATTGAATTGTTTTCATTTCCTTTAATAACTAAACAAATGCATAAAACCATGATAATTTATTATTAGGTGAGCGTAATATCTATAACTTACGTTTTTAAAAAATTACGATTAATTTATATACCTGCAAAAAATATATTAAAATGTGGGGTAAGTTGCCAACACTAATCAAGTGTATTATTAATTATTTAATAATTAATTATAATTTATATATGATTATTAATAATTTAATAATATATAATTATTTAATAACAACTTAAAAACAATTCTGATTGAATTGTTTTTAGGTAGTTCAAAACGGAAAATGGAAAGTTATTACGACTTTTCAACTTATACCTAAGTATATTCTAAAAAATAGGATTTCATGGACTATGTTTATATACTGTAGTTCATCTACTTCTGACTAGTTAATTATTGATAGGTCCGCATAGTATAAGAATTTATTTCAACGATACCTTTCTATCATTTTAATACTTACATTGGTTCGGAGAAGCAAATCAAAATGACCGGGGATGCTTAGGCTGGAAAAGCAGTCGAGTGCCCGCCGATACACCTATTAACAATCGAATTACTAAAACCCGAAAAGCTTAACATTTTTTGTAACAATACATACTGGTCGTATCTGCATAAATTATAGCTGCTTAAAGTTGGTGATAGCGTTAGTTAGGAGTTAGGTTAGACTCGCATATTCAATATTAATAACGATTTAATTGAAGCCTATATGTAGATCTGTTAACATTCTTTTTTGTACGACTTGAACTTCATCGGTTTAGTAGTTTTTACAAAACAGGATAGTCAAAGATTTTTTGTCAAAAAACCTGTCAAGCACGAGTGGAACTCGGATTACGATGGTTCCGTACACATTTAGGCATTTTTAATCATTTAGGTCGTATTTTTAGGTTTTTTTGGTTTCGTTAAGTTAGAAGCTTGATTTTATTACAGAGCCAAGAGACCCTAAACCTAAGTATTTTATATAAATTTCAACTTGATAATTCCACGAGTTCCTGAGAAAAAAGGTCTTGACCGACAGACAGACCTTTTGATGTACGGAACTCTAAAAATAATAAATAAACATATATGCCCAAAGAAAGGATAGTCTCTGATGTTTTACCGTACTGGTAATTCATAAAATGAATTACTTGTAAGCGAATGGCCAAAAGTTGTAAACGGCTAGTCATAATACTAGGATTAGTGAAAAATCTGGCAAAACTTGATTGAATAATATGACGAATTTTCTGCAGGATGAATAAGGTATATAAGCTTCCATTAATTAACAATTACTTTGTGGTTTTCTGATGAAAATATTTTTTATTTATATTACTGTTTAAAAAGGAACTCATCGAAATAATTAATATTTATATCTAAGTTATTAAATATATTTTATTTTGCTAAAAGAAATTCAGGACCTTTTCCGATGCTTATAACTGCTCTATTTGTTTTGTTTCCAATTTTACTTTTAAATTAACACTATGTTGGCTCTTATTCTTTAAGCAAAATAAAACAAGTAGAATGTGACAAACTACAAAGAGAAAGTAATTCAACGTTCATGTGTAACAAATGCCTTAGTCAAATTTTACGCCGATGAACTAGAGTAAATGCAAAGTATCGGAAGAACATATTCAAATAGCTTAAGTGAATTGCTGCCGTTACTAAATTGTGACCTGAAATCTGAAAAGAAACCATGTGTACATATTTGATGATATCGATTCATTGATAAGGGGAACGGCGGCGTCGATGACCCTAAAAATAGAGCATTCAGCCATTTACAACGAACGCGTTTCCCCCAAAATGGGTCCTCATTCATATCGCGAGTTTGTAATGTCTACTATCATTTATTATCTATCAAAGTTACTCAAATACATTTGGGGCGTAAATCACATGTTTACATTGGTTTGTGTGATATAAAAAAGTGAAGAAAAAACCACTTTAGTAGTATTTTTGTGAATGCCATTTCTAGCCATACGTTGATACAATACGAAATGCTACAGGCGAGTTAAGAACCAATAAATAATAATTATTTTCAAAACAGGTTTATTGTATTGTTTACATAATGGGCTTATTGAATTATATTATGGAAAAATCTAAGGATGCGATAGAGAAAACTCACTTTACAGACATTATTCATTAAAATTAATATTAGGTGTTTTATGGACATAACAAATACCAACAATTTAATTTAATAGAAGCAGATTATAGAAGTCTTAAAATTATCTAAAATTACATTCAACTTACGCATGCAAAGCCCAATTGCCTAAGTTCACATAATTGTTATATCCTTATTCCGATACGCCACAAATATTGAACATACATTGTGTTCGATATTTTACGTATTATTATAGCCAAAAGTTAATTGGAGTTGATGTGACTTCATATTGTAATGATAGGCTCTTAAAATAATATTAAATAAACAAATATGAGCTATTGCTTATTTAGCCTTGTTGTCAGTTCCCATAAGTTGTTTAACAATTAATTTTTGTCATTTTATCTTGACTGCCTTCTACTTGTGTAAATATTATTATTCAAGGCTATTTCGAATTGTAGGGATTAAAATACTTTTATCTGTCCTTTTGAGATATTTCTATAACAGGTTTTATCCTTGATAATTGAATTATTAGAGCATTTTTAATTCATGTAAGCTACGAATATATAACACTTAATATAAAAAAGTGAGGGAGTTATTTTGAGACTAGCAGTAAAGTCAAATTTGGATTGGCTAATAAAAAAAGATTGTCTGTTAATGTATTTTTTATGATATTTTGGATTTTTTAAATTTTTAGTAAGAGCTAAGAGATCACATAGCCTTTTACATTAGAGCTACAAAAAGCCGTATACATTGGAGCTATAAAAACGATGCACACGTCCGGTTTTGTATTACTAATGGATATTAATGAATACGCTATTCGAGCTATAATCTTCTGCAAGTCACAACTCAATGACAGTATGAGAAAGGCCACCAACAACATTAAACCTGGTCTTGAAGATGAAGTGTTAGCTAATAAAAAAATAATGCCACATATAAGGACTTGTAAGACAAAGAGCGCTCAGGATATTTAATTCAGTTAAATGATTCAGTTGATTCAGTTGAATGATGTCAACGATTGAAAGAACTGTTTTGAACTAGTGTTCTAATCTAGAGCTTTCCAGATTCCAGACCTCCACCCGGCGTTACTCTTAGGCCTCTCACACTCGCGTACTCTCTAGTAAAATACCTGGAGTACACTTCAGATCTCTCCAGAACTACTTCTCCGATCGTATCAAACTTAAATGTGTACGTATCAATTTTTTTAAGACATCCTCTAATTTCTGGAAACATGGCATTTTATAACTGCACGATAGGTGAAAATAATAGTGAACGCTTTGGTGATTAAATAGTTGAGTGAAAGTTTCTTTATAATTAAAAAATGTAAACAATTTCAAAAGAGTTCAAAGTAAATCATTGTTTATTAACCATTATAATATTATCAATAAAATTAGATTGCTGCACATTTCTGTTAGGTAACGAAAGTAACCTTCTACCACAAGCTACAGTGCAATGGGCATAGAACGTTTGTCATTTGCATACGATCTTTAGAAGTAATTTGTGAGAAGCAAAGAAAATTATAAATATTCGACAGAGTAATGCATTTTTACTAGCAAAATGTTAAGCATAAGGAATGAACGAGGAGGTAGAAGCAAATTATTGATAAAAGAGACTTAAAGCTATACGATTCTTGAATAGTGACTGCGAAATTTGAATATTTAAATTTTTCTGTAAGAGAAATGTCTTAACAATATTTTTCGTTGTTAGGAATTAATTGAAGGTTGCAGAATTGAATCGACTTATTTCGGAAATTATTCAGAATATTAAAAAAAACAAAAAAGATTTAGGCTAAGTATATTAGAATATCACAGGACAGCTGAAGATGGGTTGAGGGGTACTAGAGGCTAAGTGTATTAATATCCGTGTAGATAATTGTAATAATACTGGCACTACCCTTGGTGACATAAATGCTTATGGAAGGTATTGTTTACGAGAAGAGGCCATCAAAAAGACTATCAAATATGAGACATTAACGTAAATCGTGTGTTCAGCATGACCATCACAAGACTTAGAACTGGGCACTTTTAAGGCATGAAAATCTATCTTGCTAGTACTAGAACCTATGGTCGCTGTAACAACTACGCTGTACCCCTCAGCCCAGCCACATCTTCGGCTGAGATCTCTGTTTGATCTTGGGGAGTTTCCATTCTGTGGACAACTCTACACTGAAAATATCATTAATAACGTCAAATGAATCATTTCTGCGCATGAATATTTGTAGTCGTTGTCTCAACTCACGTGGACACGACACTGACAAACTTTATGTATAGATTACCATAATATCGAGCATTTAATGTCCAACTAGATATCAATTTTTTACGATATAGGTATATTTTAATATTATATTCTATTGTAAATCTCTTGCATAACGTATTTCACTGTAACATTGTCTTTGGTACGATATCTTGGCATATATATTTTACAATGCCGCGTCGCTAAGGGTGGATACATATTAAAATTGAGAAGCAATGAATGACGTACAGAAAGGTTTCGATAACGTGTTTGTAAATGTGAATTAGGGAATATATACCTAATCGCTTATAAGTGTAAATTTAAATTAGTTTACTATGAACAATTAAATTAGAAATTTTAATCCTGAATTATAATAAAGAAGATGTCTTTTTAATTAAGAAACATGCGCCAATTTTTTATAGGAAAGTGAAATTTCAATTGATACATCAGTGGATCTTTTGGGTGAAAATGAGCTATTGCAGAAAGAGAGAGCATTGCGTTACAGTTTTTTAACGCGGCGCACTGTTATTACCATACAGACTATATTTTTCCTGACGAAATGTTTTCATAGGGCTAATTCCTCTCATCGTTCTGAACAAAAAATGGTTTTGGTGATTGTGAAAAATCTAGTCTTTTCGAAGGTAGTCGCATTAAAATTTAAAAGCAATCTAATTTTCATTGCAACATCTTTTCAGTGTATTTATTATATCACGATAGTACCAGGAAAACAACTCTTAAAAAATCAAGAAACTGTTATTGAAAATTAAATATTACCAATAAGATTAGATGGCGATTCGTAATAAAATCGTCGTTCTCATTGTATACACCATTGGAATGTGATGAAATGATATTTTCCTTTTAATTGAGTAATTAAAACAAGCGTAATATTTATAAAATGAAACGTAATTAATGTCAGAAGAACATATTAAAGACATTATTGAAAGTTCAAACCAAGGCAAAACAATTTTTGAAGACAAAATTTTTTTTTTTCTGATTACTAGGGACATCACAACCGTACCTTAACGCTAGTATGCTTTTAACGCAATATAAAGGTGAAGCAATAATAACGTCACTCAGAAAGGCGGTCCCGACTGATATATGCCCGCGTGCCTCACTCTATTACACAAAAAAGGTTATTTTGATTGTTGAACGGGGGACCGCGGGGCAGCCCAGGTAGACAAGACAAGGTCGTCGGCGGGTTTGAATGAGGTGAGAAGAATATGAGGGATGATGTTTTAAGGGAAGGCATTGGTGTGAATAATATGAATACGAGTTGAAATTAAAATGGTTTTGTTGTTTGTAAAACGTAGGCGTTTTCATGGGGTATTAATTATCTTTATTAAATACAATTTTTCCTTTCTGGCTGTCGATCGGGGGTGTGAGTTAATTGAATTACAGAATGCTCCAAATATGTGTATTTGTTCTGCTCAGCAACAAATATGTCTATGTATGTACATGTATATATATATATATATATATATATATATATATATACGTATTTATATATATATATATATATATATATGTGTGTGTGTGTGTGTTATTTATGTACGCTTAAATAAAAAAACTCAACACCATTGTTACACGCGTTACCTCCATAATTATCACTTACCATTCGATCACATTCATGCACGTGAATTTTATGTCATTTGTAAATAACCGTAATTATCCAAAACAGAAATGAATTATTCTTGGAAAATATGGATATTTCTATTTTTTTCTACTTTCACAAGAAATTCCTGTCATAAATTATGTATCTAATGGAAACTTGTAAAAAAAAGTATTTATTCTACCCGCACTAGATTATATAGATAACGCAAATCCTTTTGACGATCGCAATGCAAATAAATAAAGATTAGCTTCAAATAATCAGGTTACATTTGCAGACGTATCCCATTTAAGTGCTTTTAAATAGAACTTTTACGAGTGTCATATCGAGATGCTTTACGAGCACGAACCAGACCTTCTAAACTATGTAAATTTCGCGTCACTCTCAAATTGAACAATAAATAAAGCAAGTAGGTGGGCACGCAAATAATTGCATTCAAATTTCCGGACGTAAAAGTTTACCCAAACGTCGATAAAAGGGCGACGGAACGAGCAGACCCTTCGACTATAAAAAGGCCTCAGCAAAGGGGCTTCATTGTTCATCGATGTATCAAATTTACAGAGCTTTTAAATCTGAGCTCTTTGTACGGATTCGAGCCTAAACCCTCGCCTCTAAGCTTTTCAGCAATCCGACTACATTGTTATACTTTCCATCCGCCTTTGTAGCGTTTATTACGCGTTTGTGTATCGCGATGTTATTTCTCTTATTCGTATCGAGATTGTGTACTGTATTACAGTTAAAGCCGAATTTTAATTATTTACCTATATAACGTTGTTGAATTAAAGAAATGTTATACAAAATGACATAGACTACGCTGTTTACGTTTAAAGTGAACATATGATTTTTAAATTTAAAGTCTATATTGTTATACTTGTCATCGGCCATTTATATTGTTTATTACGCCTGTGTAGTATATTGCAATGTTATTTATTTTATTCATATCGAGATTGTATGTTGTATTATAGTTGAAGATGCATTTTAATTATTAACATGTGAATTGATATTGTACTAATAAAAGAGCTAGTTTTTGCCGCGGTTTCATCTACATTTATTTTCTATACAGGAAATGAAATTTATTTAGTATAAATGTTGCGTAATCTACTAATATCTGAGTACAACATTTTATTATTATTATTGTAAAGTACCAATATTGTTGGGTAGAAAATTAGCTCATATGGTAATATAATTTATGAACTGTTTCATTAAAATTTTACACTACCAAATTCGTAACCAGTTTGCAGAGATATTAAGGTAACAAGCAAACACACAATTAAAACTTTTCACATTTATGACACAATATTAATTGGGATTGAATATGGACATGTGCATATGTGAAATCTTAATAATATTTTAACATTTAAAAAAGAAAACAAATGAGTTATGTAATAGTGAATTATTATTAATTATATTGTGATGTAATTAATATTGGTGAGCGGATATGGCTTTAAGTTAGTTATTAGACGATAAATGTTAAATATTCGTGCAGTAATAATATCGAATAGGTTTTGTGGTCAGAATTAACAATTAGAATTATCTGTTTTTTTTCGCTAATATAACTTAAGCTATGATATGCAAAACTATTTTAGATATCATTTCAAGCAATTTGCCTTCCTCGGAATTCATGTTAACTTGTTAACTTGTAATTATTGAATTTGAATGAGTCTATTTTTGTTACTTTTTTCGCATATTTATTTATTCGGCCAGTTTTCTAAGACATTAGTTATAAAATGTTATTTTAAACCTAAAAGAAAGCTTTCAAAGCGTTAACAGTTTATATTTATGACAAAAATGTCTTCTTCTATTAACATACATTAAAGGAAAAAAATATTTAATGTAATTTTCCGTTCTTGAAGTAACAGACCATTGACAAGCCAATGGTCCGTTATATTCGTAATAATGGAACATTAATATATGGAACGGTCTTTTACATAAATGAATATCAGTAATTGATTTCTAATTTCTTATCACCATACTATTTAATGTCGGAGGAACCTGATAGCGATAGTTTTCCTTTCGCAATTATAGTTTAATTACAATGTTTTTTTGAAGCTAAAGATTAATTAATTAATTAATTTTTAATGTATATATATATACACGAAGTGGAATTATTGCTACAAGGACTATTGCTTTTAGTCAATCCAAGCACATATTAAACATATAAAGTGTTCTTGAAAATAGTAACAATGACAAATAAAACGGCAAAAAACAGTTAAAACAACAATAAATCAAATGAAAAACTAATAAAAAAACAAATAACAAATATTATTAAAAATATACTAGCAAGAATAAAGGAGAGGGACGGAATTTAGGAGGGGAAACCAGGGAGGGAACAATGGGGAGTTACGAAAGAAATTTCGCTTCACAGATTTACACTTTAATACTCGTAACTAGATTACATTGTAAATGATCTTAGTCAATAACGCAGGCCTATTCGTCTTTAAACATTCTGCTTATCAAAAACTAGGTAATCAAAATCACTTAAGTAGAGCCATTAATTTTTTTTAAAACCAGCTGTTTTCCAATATCATAATTTTTATGTTTTTTTTTTATTTACTTTTATATGTTTTGTGAAGTACCTCAATAATTATTTAGACAAAAGAATAATTTTTCTTCCATTCACCAGTGTCGATGTCGCTTTACAGGGGAGAATTTGTCATTTTATGAAGAAAAAAAATATGAAAGAGTGACTTTTCATTTCTAAGGTCGCTCCGGAACGTTTCTTTCCCAGGGCAAACAAGTCGCTTTAATGAGCGCCGATATTAAATAATAAACTGCGCGACTCGAGTTTTCATGTATTCATTAGCAGCACACGAGCAGAGTTGTCAGCTTCCCGCGACGCGCGCGCTTATAAAAAGACGAGCACTTCATTAGTATTCACGAGGCCGCCGGCCGGGCCGAGCTCTCCGCTGTCATAACGAACGGGCCGCGGCGTTACATAAAACATTGCGCCTCTCTATCTGCTGGCGCGTTGTGCGCTCTATCTCGTGTCACACGGGTCTTGGACCTTTAGGGCTTTATAGGCATGTATGGAAAATTATGATTAAAATTTTAAACGAAAAGTGCTTGATAAAAAAAAATGTATATATCATCGTAACAATGGTTGAATATATTAGGTTGACAACTATTAAATCCCCCATTTCTTCCAGCGATTTCCAGAAAGTTATAGAAACTTCTCAAACACATGTATATAAATAGAACGGCGTCTGATATGTATACTTCTATGAGGCAATGAAATATTGATTCTAAGAATTCGAGGAAGGAAATTGTTATTTTTGGACAATTATTAATGAGAATTATCGTATCTCCTCATTTAGAATGACCTTCTTCGTTAAGTTTAGAAACATTAAAAAACCTAATTGAAAAATTTCAAAGTTATGTTCACTTTATCTGGTGGAGCAATTTTCTGTCATACTGTAATATAAAATAGAGCTCTCGTACTGTAACAGAAAAACATATTCATGTTTTGCATATGAGTTAGCGTCTCTTTAACTTGAAAAGAGGGAATTCGAACCTACATAGCAAAAGTGACGTTGGAAAAAATACTTTGTCTTAGGTGGACTGTGCTTTATTACTTATAATAGCCTAGAGACCTCCGATCAATGTCTAATTATTTACGCGATAAAAAATTTAAAGGCACAGATCATTTTAAGGTACACAACTTTTCAGTTCTATTTCAGTTCAAATAATTTTGCAAGAAAGAAATTTTATTTCAGCATAAACGCTGGCGACGAGTGTCTGATATTGGTGGTGATTATATAACTGATAAATTCTATTAATTATATATAACAAAATTGAATAACTTTGTGAACTGCCATGGTGGATTTATTATTTGCCAACGTACTATATTTCTGCCAATTTAAGCAATATATGTATTTTGTTACTTCCCTTACAGTACAGCAAATTTCAAGTAACCTGATGTAATATACCTAACATTTCACCAGATTATTAAATCTCAAAACAAAAAAATGGGACAAGTTCTCTTTAATATTATATCTAAACATAAGTTTACAAACTATTAGAACATGTTCTGGAAAAAGAACTTGCAAAATTCAAATATGAAAACAATTATTAATTACAATTATATAATGTATAAAATAAAAAAGCGTAATCTAACTTAAGTAATAAACATATGTAAGCTCAAATAAAATTATACAAATTCCTCCTTTAATCAAATAAAATTCATAGAAAATGTTGTACACTTAACTGCATTACTAACTTCCCAAAGAATTCTAATGCATAAAAGTTAATTTCATAAATTAAATTGAAATCAGTTTCGAAATTTTTGGAAATTTAAAAGAACTGAATATTTTATAAATAACTTTGTACTTTACACGTATTTAACAAACTGCCCTAATCTGCATTAAAATATTATTGAATTTAATTTACATTTATACAATTTTTAGCGTATTGAAACGGGGGCAGTCCTTGATGATGCATATATTAAATATCAAAATATTTCTTACTTCGGTTATGAGATGTAATTTTATCGCATTTTACATTGTACTGCGTTATTATAATTTTGTATAACAATTTTGTATAATAAAATTAATTTTCGAAAAAAAAAATAAAAAGATATTAACTCTTTAGTTACAGAAGATCAAAGGTAAACATATTATCTTTAAAAAGTCGTATACAATCGATGTATTATCAAGTTTCTATAAAAATAAAACTAACACTACTCGTTAAGAAGTTGTTTATGAAACGTATTTACACGAACGCAATACTCTTGAGATGATGGCGTGTTGTAACGACGTGTACATACGCTGAGGTACTTTTAATTCCTGCAGTCTAATCATTTTAACTTTATACTATCTCTAGGGTCACAGATAGATGAAATTTATAATAACAATTTACACTTTTCGGTACATGAATAAATGACATAAATAAAAGAGTAAACCTTCTAAATACACAAAGTCGAGACTCAAGAAAACATTTATATTCTTGCAGCTCTGCAAAAAAATAATAAATTGATTTCATCAGTTCAATAGAGCCTATATACCGAACCTTCGTTTACGTGAAGACGTCAGTTCTAATTATAACACGTAAATTACGTGACCGCATCCTAATTGTGGACCTTTTTAAGGGTCTCCCGTCCCACTTCGCTGGACCCTGCTAATAGAAATGTCAGACTTTCAACCCTTACTGTATACGTATAAGGAAAAATCTAAGCATAATCTTTGCAATTGTACATTTGAAAGTACGAGTATTTGATACTTTACCTTGTGGTACAATTTAATTTAACTGTGCGAAATTCGTATTGGCCTTAGTGACCTACTGATTGGACTGGGTATTTTTCTCATTGGGATTTAAGGAAATGGTGGAATTACATGCTTTTTTAACTTCACATTATTTGGGCAACAAAGTGCTCTGAATTTAAATTGAATTAATAAAGGTGGTGATTGCGATGACTTTATTTTAAATTCATGAGAATTCAAACTTAGGTCAAGTGTTGGGAAATATATAATTTAAGTTTAATATATTTTATATTTATATCATCTGTACGAAGAAACCTTGTAGTATTATTATTTATCGGTTATCACGCTATACTAACGCTCAAAGGTTCCAAACGTAACGTAAACCGAAAGTTATATCGTAAGGGTATTTCCCAGGTAGATTTATCTTATAAATTCAGATATAGACATAAAGCTATAAAAACGAGAATAGAAAATCGGAATAATTTTTAGAAATTCATTGGAAAATTTATTCTGTTCCGAGTATTACCAGGTAAAATAAAAAGTACGTGAAGCAAGATTATTAGTAAATATTATTTATTTATTTCATTTATTAACTTTTATGTATAGTACAAATGGCGGATTTATTGCTACGTGCTCTATCTCTTCCAGTCAACTATAACAATTTGTATTGAAATTTAGTTGGTAGACTGTAAAAGATTTTACAATGAAAATTCTTTAAAGCACATTAGACAAAAAAAATAAAAAAAAATACAAAAGTAAATTAAAAAAAAGACTATTGACATGATTTGGGATGGGAAATACAGAAAAGGACAAGGACAAAAAGGAAAAGGTTTCAGGAGAGGCAGGACTTTTTCACTCCATCTTTAAAAATATTTAGAGACGTAATTTTCCTGATGTCAGGATCCAGGTGATTCCAAATTTTTGCTGCTTGGACTGTGAAGGATTTTTCGTAAGTGGTAGAGGTACGTTTAGGAATAAGTAGGGTGAGTGAACTTTCGGATCGTAGCCCATGGCCGTGAGCAGACAAATCTTTAAATTTGCCACTAAGATAATTTGGGCTATGAGGAATTTTTAATAAATTAAAAAGAAGTGTAAGTATGTGAAGTTTGCGTCGATCACGGATCTCAACCATTTGCGAAGTGACCTGTATTCAGAAATCAACTTATTTTCTGAGGCCGAAGATATACCGGATGCATAAATTTTGCAGACATTCCAACTTGCACAAATATTCTTCATTAAGATTAGGATAGCACACGTCTCCATAATCGATTAATGGTAATAAAAGTGTTTGACAAAGGTAGATTTTCGTTTTAGTCGGTAGAAAATTTTGAAGACGTTTCAAAAGTGTATCCTGTTGAAAACACGACGAATAACATCATTTACTTGAGGCCGCCAACTAAGATTTCGATTGATCAGTACGCCCAGGTTTTCAACAGTTGATGTGTATGGTATTATTGTACTATTTAGCACTAATTTCGGTAAACTAGATATATTTACTTTAGAAGTCAGTCTTGACTACCAATGATGATAGCTTGTGACTTACTTGGGTTAACCAAAAGACCCATTTCATGAGCCCACTGACCAATTGAAGCGAGATCTCGATTAAGGACGTCGATGGTTTTTGATAAGGAATGGAGGTTCGAGTAGATTTGTAGGTCATCAGCATAGAGATCATAATTGTCAGAAATATTTTTAACAACATCATCAATAAATACTGAGAAGAGGAGAGTAGATAGAAATCCACCTTGAGGTATACCAGCTGTAAGGTCAGTCCACTCAGAATACGTATCTGACAACTTAATACATTGCCTGCGTCCATGAAGATATGAACTAAATCACTCAAGTGAATGTTGGGCTGTATTAAGATATTTCAAGCGGGCAAGAAGAATGTCGAAGTCAACAGAGTTGACTGGCCTTAATTAATAATTGGTTGATCGTGAAACCAAAATGCTTAAATATCAATGTCATAATTTTACTGAAACGGAAATGTATTTATGTATGAAGGCAATGTACTTCTGTCGGTTGTAATGTTCACTTTAATCGAATAGTATTTCTTAATGTACCATTACCTTTTCACCACAAGGCGCGGGGCGATGTCTGATTGCTGTGTGCTTATTAGGCAGAAAACAATATTCGGTATCTAGTAGCGAGTTTGAATCGTTTGCCAATCGTTTATAAATAATCCATCAGGAAGAAATGTCTTTATTCCAATATAATATATTTTACAAGAAGTTTCACATTAATGTAAATATAAATTAAATACTATTAACATAGAAATGTAAACTTTTCAGGAATTCTCTAACTAGTGAATTAGGAGAATTTCCCGCGGCGAGAGGTCAGACTCGACCGCTGCAATGCGGTCAGTTTGTTCGGAGTGCGGACTTCATACTTTGCGCAAGTAATTAGGAGTTAACAACATTTGTATAAACCGTTCATTGCAGACCAATAATTAGTTTGGTGGAAGTTGTCGGCATTTCTTAAACTTAATTTGCATTGTAACGATTTTCGATTAAAAAAATGATGAACGACGAATGTTTCATAAACTATTGCAAATAATGTTTGAAATAAATTTCTCACTTTGATTATATTAGTCTGGATTATAAATTTTTGAAACATTGCTTTTTTTTTCTCTACCCATTCTCCCATTTCAGAGGACCGTGACTTTTCCTCGCTTTGATGACCAGCTGTTTTCATCAGTCATGACCAGCAGTTGGTCGTAGTGCTACACTCCTTGGCATATCCAATTTTTGTGACATCTGCTCATTTAAATTGTAGCTCAAGAGGTAAATCTTTTTGAACTGAGAGGTAAGTGCGATCTTTGGTGTATCCAGGTATTTGTAACATTCGGTGCCTGTATCATATCTCAAATGCTTAAGTTTGGTTAATGGTTTAGGATTCGGAAATGTAAAGAAATAATGGACGGGCGAATATAGAGAAAAAATGGATTTTAGTTCACTTTTTTATATTTCTGTCTTTTTATATTCGAGTCACTTAGGTCATTACTAAATTGACCATTCTTTTACGTCGACATATTTTATGCTCTCAGTTACACTTATTGCCTTATCAGTAATAAGGGCAGACGGGTACTTGATATTTTGATTCTTCCACTATCTCATATCAATTCTAGAGGTCAATGTATTGTTTAGTTATATACAATAGGTAATATAGTTATATACAAATAGATCACTTATCATTAATAATAGTGAAGCAAAAATCATGAATGGCTTTTTTTAGACGATTTAAAACAAACTATCAACCTTTTTTGAGTTCTAGAGAAGACGGTGGTATTGTCCGCGTAGCGGAGGTTGAACATGTTGACTAATTCATATACTGTCATTATATCCACAGAGGATTTTGTGTATTATATATTCACTTTAGATATTGAAGACGATGGGAGAGTCACGCACCCTTGACGCGCATATACTTAGAATTTAAATCACTAGATCTTGTTTTCTACTTTTACTATTTCCTAGCCTAATTCTTAGTTTTCGAATATTAATATGGTTCACCGGTGTCCTAATTTTATTAAAATGTTCCATAAATGGTATCATTCTACGCATTCAAAAGCTTTTTGATAATCTCCAAAATACATCATTACAGGGGTGATGTATTCACGACATTCTGGAGTTTATTGAATTTTTCCGGTATATTCTCTAGTTTCCTTCCCTTTAACGAAAGGAGCTTTATTTTTTTATATCTACCAGTCTAGATATGTACCAAGATTGATATAGCTCAAGAGCAACTTTTTCTTATTTTGGTTGTTATTGTGTGTAGTAGAAATTTATGCAATACGAGATTAAGGCGCAATAGTTATTTCAGTTAATGGACTAGTATTTCAGTTTTGGTAATGGATAGTTATTTCAGTTTTGTACCAATTTCTTTTCATGTATTGGAAATTAATGGACTCATACAGAAGATCGTTCACGACGATCATGTGTCAAATAATATTAACTATTTTATATTATATATGAGTGCGGGCACAAGTTTTATCGTATCATCACGGGCGCCTAGAGAGTCTTGATATAATTCAGCACGCATTATTTCTACAAATCAATTGCCTTCTCCATGTCACATATTGAGTTACCATACTGGTCACTATCAGGCACTATGCTTATTATACCGTAGTTCTTGAAGAGGTCAGATGTCTGGAATTTTTCGAAATGTCAGTCGATTTTGGTGCATCGCTTTTTTATATTTTTATTTTCTGTACGGATATTGTATGAAGTGATGCAAGTGTACATATTTTTGCTCTATCTCTCCTGTGTCGTGAGCTGCAAAGAATTTTCCTCCTTTTCCCAAGTTTTTTTTTCCGATATTTAAACTTTTTTGTAGTTCTGCGCTAATTTGGCATGGAGTTTAGAACCTTGTTAACTCAGGCTTGGATTGGATATGAAAGTAAACTTGATAATTAAAATATAATCTAATGAATAAAAACATTTCTTTTAAGTCATAAATAATCGACATAATAGCCACAGCAATGCCACAGCCAAATGTTGTTCTCACTTGTATCAAATTATTTCACCAATATTAACATAATACGTGTTAATATTTCAAAGTCTTCTTATACTTTGTCGATAAATTTTGAATTGTCAAAAATAAAACTATAATTTTCTTACAAGGATTGCAAATATGGAAATATATTTAAAAACCAAGATTTATAATCACGTATTGACCATCTTTTATACTTAATTTTATTTGAAAATGTATCATTCCACACAATATTATTATTTATTGGTTCCTTTCTTTTTCGTAATTCTGAAGTTTTTATAAATATTTAATTTAAATAATATTATTAAGGGCAATAGTCGGATATTAATAGAAATTTATAAAAAACAAAATATAATAATACTATTTGAATTTTGATACTAACCCCTACACACTGCGAATTAATGAGAATAAACATACCGGGTCCACTTAGTTATGTTAAGCGCATATTATTTGTTTTGTGTTTGGAAGTAAAACATTCACCTTGACTGTTATCACCTAGAAATAACATCTTGCATGTTTTCAACCAACAAACATTATATGTTTGTCTACTTTATGGATACGAGGTAACGGTGAGACCGCACGATACCATCCTTTCTCTTCATCGTTCACGAAGGTTCAGCTAAGATTAGATTCGTTATCGTTAAAAATACAGCAAAGGTAATACAATCGTCGCGAAACTTTATTCCTGTAGGCGTTGTTTAAAATTGTCGATATCTATACTTTAGTGATGTAAAATGCCTTATAAGCAATTACACGTAGCTTGGCTTGAAAATTTGATCTATATACGTCAAATATTTATGAATATTTAATTTATGGCATTCAAGAAAAGTCGACAATTTAATATATGATCTGCAGCCCGAAAGCACAATCCAAACGCTATCAGTGAGTGTAATAGATGACACGTACACACTTTACGTATATCAAATTACACGGGATATTACCTTGAAGAAGTTTTCTATAAGCCACTAAAATTGATTTACGTCATTTCAAGTGCCGGCGCATAAGAAAAAAATAAGCTGTAACCTGATAGCTTCCTTTGGCTATATTAGCAGTGAAATAATCCGTGCTTTATTATATTTGGAATGAAGCAACACGTGAAGCATGTGTGTGTGTATACACATAGCCACACACACACACATACACAGAATCACTGTGTAAAGCCACTGCCAAATGCCAACCGAAGTAAAGTTTAATGAATAAACTTTTTGTAAAAATATATAATTTTCCATTTTATAAATACACCTATTATATTTTGTCAGTGAATTTAGATCATTGAGTTCGTTATTGTGATGCCCGATTCCTCTTTGTTTTCATTTGATTAAGTTATTATTGTATATTTTCGTCGTGACAGTTTAAAACGGTGTAACATATATTGGCACGCAGGTGAAACTTCCGAATTTATTTTTTATTGAATAAATAATAAAATTCAAAATGGCAGACTGAAGTCAATTATAAAATTATATGTTCTTAATAAATGTGTTTGCTCCTTTTTCAAATGCGATCTATACTTGTGTTTCATCGGAAGTTGTGTTTTGAAGAAAATCTTGGGCCGGTCTTGACGACAGTTTCATTTTTCTCTTTCTGCGAATTAAAGAATATTAATAGAGTACAATGTATTTAATAAAGAAAATATCACTGGTGATTTTAATAAAAAAATAAATCGATTTGGAAAAATAAATCGATTTGGAAAGTGCTTCTCCTATGATGATACATTAAATTCGCCATCAAATATTAAATTGACAACCTCTCTTTACGCAATAATTCTAGTTTATTTAAATTTTTTAATCACTCTCTTTTACATGTAGATTCGTGTTAGAGTTTGCATATTCAGTGTTTAGTATCAGTAAGAATTGCAATGAGGTCGAAAAAAAAATCCAAATGTGTTTGCAATTTGAAAAAAAAACGCAATGTGTATGAGAAATATTTTCAAATCCACTTATTGTTATGAAATAATCGCGAGCGAAAATTATTTTTGTTAAATGTGTCTTTTTTAATTTTTAATGTATTTTCTTTCATTTAATAACTAATAAACTGTGAAATGTTCACTAATGTTGAACTGTATTTATTCATGTATATGTAATTTGACAAATTTTTGTAGAAAGCATTATAGCAGGATATATAGAGAATAGTTCATAACATATTAATGTAAAATTGACAAGAAATAGATTGGAAAGAAGTGTCTCCTTTAGTAACTAGCCCTACCCAAAAAGCACTGCACGCTAAGGGAACCAGAACTACTGAATCTATCGTAAGTTTTTCTACTTTTAGTAAATTTCCGTTGCTAATTATTACATTTATATAAACGAAAATATTTCATAAAATATGAAAGAAACCAGAGTTTAATATTGATGTGATTTTTATTATTAGGATATTATTTGACGAAATTTACTTGAAAGAAAAAAAATGTAAACAAATTTAACGAAGAACTATAATACATTTGGGCAAGGACCTAACTTTAGGTTGGGTTTTGTAACCCAGTAGTTACAAAAATAAAAGCAAGATTCTTATGTTTAGATAAAACGGAAAAAACAAGCTCCTAAAATTTTATTAAAATAAGAAATCTTGAATTTTTTATAAAAAAATGTGATTATTTTTTTAATGGTTTTTAAGAGCTACATCTATAAAATTATACAGAGTGGTTCATTTACAGTGGTTCAAAGAGGTTTTAGGCAGAGAACATCGTGATCAGTCATTTAAAAAATATTAGTTCCGCAAAAATGAATAGTTTAGAAGTTATGATTTTTCTTACATTTTTGGAAAATTTCGACTCCAGTCACATAAATCACTTTTCTTCGAAAACTGTTTCACTAAATTATATGAATGTTGCTATGAAGTAGAGTAGTCATGTAGCAAGCCTGCAATTATTTGGGAATAATTTAGATAAATCTAATTTGATTAATGCCTTTTTAAACGAGACACTCATAATTTTTCTGAAACATTCGTAGGAATTTTAAATTTAGTGACTTAGTGATACGATGTTAATTTCTGAAGATGTTGCAATAGTTACATCACTCTGATTTTTTGTCCAGACCATTACTATATTCTAAGGTGGTTTTTAAGATTATGAGCATATTTCTAGTTGTACAGATTTTACTACAGTCATTTTTTTTTAAAAATACTAATTTCTTTTCAATACAAAGTTTCATATAATATCAGAAGCTGAGAATAAACACAAAAATCCCTCATTAGACGCTTGTTATATGACTACTCTTCTGAAACAGTTAAACTATTAATTTTCGCGGAACTACTGTTTTTCTTAAACGACATCGCGATGTCCTCTACCTAACAAAATTTTGGGCCACTGTGAAAGGGCCACCTGTATTAACGACGGAAGGGAATATTTTATCTACGGAATTTATTTTTTGTTCATTGAGGCATTAAGATGAAATAAAGGGTAGAGTATACCATTGTAACCTTACATACACATTAATATATGAAATAACCTTTGTAACCTTACATACTAGTATAAATGAAATATGGATGAAACTTTTAAGTTCGAAAAAAAGTCACGTAAAACTCGAGAAGCGCGAACACATTCATTTACATAAAAACACAGAAGTAACTTCACTGTTGGCTAATGTTTTCTTTTTAATTCGTTTAGTCAAAGGCTACACATTTAAAAAGCGATTCATATTGATAGATGTACGTAAGTATATAAGTATACACTTCGTTAGGTTCAGAATTTAATTGTTCAATAACATTTTTTTAATACACACACACATATGTGTATATATATATATATATATATATATATATATATATATATATATATATATATATATATATATATATATATATCTATACATGTATGTACTTATAAACATAGCTTTTCTGTCTTACATCATGTATATAATATGTATATTTCTTTCCTGATTGTAAATTGCTGAATTGCTTGATTTTTAATTAAGTACTGCCTTTTCATAAATTACAGTCTATTTCTGTAACGTCAGCTTCATTTCCGTCAGTGTCCATTCCGATATTAACATACAGGTAAATACATATATACGTTTAATGTTTTTTTTATGTACATGGGTTTAGTATGCGCGCGGTATGCACGCGGCCTGAAGTCAGGTTTATTCGGCTAAAAGTTTGTCCCGGTCGTCGCGTAAATCTATATTTATTTGACATTTGGCACTGTTTGCGGACGGTCGCGGGCCCGCCTGCCGACACTGACGACCGTTCGTCCCTGCCCGCGTGCTCTCACGTGATTTACACGTGCGGGACGTGCGTTGCGGCGACCTTTCGCTTTTACCCTCTTGTTTTTTGGTTGAAATAGTTTGACTGCGCTGTTGGTTTAATGGGAATATTGAAATTACCAATTGTTTTGTTTTTTTTTTCATGAATAGTACAATGTTTATTTATTAAGTTTATTATTCTACACTTTTACTTTTTTATTTATTTTTCAATAAATATGGAACCGTTCTTCTGAGTATCGTTATTATTGTTTCATTTTAATATTGCGATAAAAACATTTTAGGGTTAAACTGAAGTTGTGACGTTGATATTAAAAAAAATATTCCGGAATTCTCTTACTTTAAAAATTTTCCTTAAGACAATAAGGTTGGAATTCGTTATTTTGCTAACGCTCCTGGTTTAATAATTTGAAGTGCTGTATAAACTTGAACTTGTCTCGTTTTTAATATTCTTTATTTTTAATTTATTTTATAAGAGCGGCATTATTTTTATTAGGTAAAATAATTTCGTGACGCTGATTTTACGATTCTTAAAAAAATTTAAAAAATTACATATGGACTCAAATACAGCTGACCGTCCACTACGGTTAGATTGTAAGAAAACTTTATTTGTATTAGAGTAAGACAAATAAATATAATTCTTCAACGGCTAGTAGACGCGACCAATTTTTTTAATGAATATTCAATAATTTATCTTATATATTCATATATATATATATATATATATATATATATATTCCCCTTGAAATATTTCTTTTGAAACTCAATTTTTCTACTTTTCTCCATTTACTCATACTTTTGTTAGTCAAGTACATAACATTATTATATACATTTTTACATATAATTACATAAATCCTTATGTACAAAAGCAAATTAGTAAACTGTCTTAGTAATTTTCATCTTAATTATAATTATTTATATTTATCTTCAATCCAATTAGGTAGAAAGTCCTTTTTAGTCTATATTTCTTTATTTCCTTTTTAATTACTTAATTAAATTTTTCATTTAATTTTACTACTTCTAGTATCCACATTATTTCGTCTTTTCTTTTAATTATTATTTAGTATGGCGTTTTAGGGGTGGCTCAATTTGTTTCATCTCTCCATCATCAGCATTGATAGCAGCTATGTTCGTGATATTAGCTCCACTTTCGGCGCTTGCCCACGGATCCACCTTGTTTTATTTCCAGAGAGACTAAATTTATGGAAATTTATGCACTATCGAAATACCAGTTCACTATTCAATATTGGGGCTTCTTCTATATGAGGACATTTTGTAAAGCTCTTTGAACATTTGGAAATATTAGTGATATATTGTGCTTACTAAAAACTGTAGAGCGAGAAAAGCCATTCTCGTACTCTCCACTCAGAATATTTTTTTTTACATTGTGTGAATTTTAACTTGTAAAGAACATATTTGTGTCATCCATCTTGAAGAAGTATAGAGAACGTCAACAGTTACGGTTCGGGTTGATACGTTACACCGTCCAGTTTAGGTTAGCAAAACAAATTTGGATTGTCGTAATCCATCGTCATGACATATTAATACCAGACCATTGAATACTTGTATTAAATATGTTTAAGCCTCAGAAGAGAACGGTACATAAAAAGTAGATTAGTTTTTAAGAAAATGTGAAATAAGCGAAATGACGCAGATGTCGGTGGATATGCCATACATAAATTGATATTTATTTAGTTTTAACGGGCAAAAACCTTATCAGACCATAAAAATTGTTTGTGGAATCATTGTTATCGCTTTACATGTTCTTAGTGAGTAGTTTTATGTAAGAATTATTTAATCGACTTGCAAGTTACATTTTAATTATTTTTTAATCGAATATAAATTTTTTATGCAAACTAAACGCGTTTCGTATTATCATGGAAATGAAAAAGTTATTAAATATACACTTCTGCAAAACGACCAGACAGAATAAAAATTATTATGGGTACCAAGTTTTTGAATGTGTCTTCTTGTGTAATCTTTGTTATGTTATAGTTTTCGATATTTTTTATATTCTAATGAACTTGAAATTGCAAGAGCTTTAAGCGTAGAAAAATGTTTAAAAATATCACGGCCGCTTAACTCTCTTCTCTCATCGCTAATTTTAAAATTTGACGTACATTGATCTTTAACCAAAATGTTGGTGTTGAGTAAGTAGAAAGGCCAAAATATAAAAACAAATATATTTCTTTAATTTCTTGAAAAAACATGATTTCAACATGAGAAATGTTTGTAGATTAACTTTTTAGTTATTGTAAAAGTCAATGTCGAAAAGAGTAAAATTTAGTACGAACTAAATGAAAATATTGAATATATTTGCCGTTAATTTTGTAGAAATTAATTATTCACAATTAAATGAAACTACATGATGTAGTATTATTTCTACTTTCTTTAATTTCTTTACCACGACCTATCTTTGCTAATAGCCCACCTGAAGATGTAATACGACGAAACCTAGGTCGTGGTAAAGAAATTAAAGAAAGTAGTAATAATACTACATCACGTAGTTTCATTTAATTGTGTGTAAATGAAAATATTTAGGGTTTGGACGTTTTATCTCTTATTTTTATGTCATTTAAAATTATCGTATGTACTACGACGCGCGATGGCAATAAAGGAATGCTGCGTTGCATTTACGTGACTGTACGCGTGTTATATCCCTTGGAATAATGAGTGGAGGGAAGAGAAAAGAAAGAAATATTGATAAAACAAGATTTTGCTTAGGGAAAACACTTAATTCCATATTTGTAATTTAGACTAAGCTATTAAACATCTATCGTATGCAATAAATACTCTAACCAGCAACAGCTGTTTTGCAACATGTTATAATGCAAAATATGTATTGTTATAAACTTGAAAATGATACTGACGCATACATCAATCAGAATACACTTTTAATACTTGACGATAACCTGGAGGATTACCGATTTATTTTCAGACGAAGACGGGTGTACTGCCGAAGATAAGCCAGTATAGAGGAAGATATAATGATTTGGTAGACAATAGCACAAAATGAAATCATTTCATATATATCGAGCTTATTCTATAATTATATATCACAATTCCTACACCTTCGTCGCAAACAAAGGTCGTGACCCCCGTAATATGAGCCACATAGTACATGCATTCCATTGCGATAGCTCTGCTGTAATTGCCTCCATATATCTTAGCATGGACAGCTGTCTATTGTTCTAGCTCTATTCTACTTCGTGCTCGGGATCGGTCCGGTGCGTAAATGTATTATCCGCGCCAAGCCGATTCGTATTTGATTTCGAGATAAGTTCGTGAATCTTTTATTTAAGTGACCCCCATTCAATTAATATAAAGCAAGTATTTATTTTGAGAGTATTTATATTTTTGCCACGACCTAAATAATTTAAAAACAAATATTTTGAATCAAAGATATTTGCTCAGATATCGCGGTATGTTTATAGATAAAGATATTTCTATAGAATCTGACAATATTAATTTTTTAAATCGTTATTATTTTATTGGGCTATGATTTGAATGAAGTTTTTTCTTAAACAGAAAATAGATTGAAATTGAAAGGATGTGTTAAGGTGCAGAATAGTTGGTTATGTTCAGAATACATCACTGAACCTAATCGCTTTCCATTTTTCGTAAAATGATGGTAAATGTTTTTTTTTGACTTAAGAATTTATCAATGCCAGATACATTTTAAATGTTATTATTTACTTTTCTCTGTCTATAGTTCAGGGAGCTGTGAATTATTTAAGTGTATTAACTCTTTGAAGCATCATTCAACATTTTCGAAAAAAGTATTTTCTGAAATTTCATAATTTATCCTTGTTCGACAGATGAATACTTTGCAATATAAGTACCTGCTCAAAAAACTTTCTTAAAAGGTTACTAAAGTTGTTTAACAATGATAAATTCTCCAGTGATAATATATAGTAAAAAATGGTAACACAGTGATATAATTATGCTTCGATGCTTTGACGACGTACAGAAGTTTCAGGTCATAGATATAGGTCATAAGATAAAAGGTTAACTACCCTTTTACAATAAATCGTATTGTGAACTTCTCGACACCAACAAGCGTTTGTAAGATAATAAAGAAACTTGAATACGAAATAAAATAGAAGAAACTATATCCTTTTGTGAGTGTTAATGCTTTTAACATTGCGGCAGTAGCCAGGTAAATATATATGTTACATAGTTAATCCTTTTCCCGATAATGAAAGAATCGAGAACGCTTTGTTGAAATCTATTCCCTAATTTCTATATTGCGTGAGGCATGAAAACAAATACGAGAGTTATACTTAAGTTGGATTTTATACGCACGCCGGTGAAATTTCTTAATTGTTTTTCTATAAATAATTAAAATGTATCGCTGTTCTTTTTTAGACACAAATTATATTTGTCGTTAATGAGAACGGCAACAAAGAATTACGTAATTCAACGTATTGCGATATGAGTGTTACATTGGTATTTATTCAACACAGTCGAAATATAAAGTGATTTCACTGTTATATTCATATTTAGAGTTTATATTTTAACCGAATGAAAGAAACGCTGTTGGAAATATACTAACCGAAACGACAGGGCTCCACGATCTTCCAACCATATATATGGGACCTTTAAGCATTTATAATCCAAACCAAAGTAAAGTTTGTGGAATTTATTTCATATATATCGAAAATATACGATATTACCTGTTATCGATATTATACTATTAGTGTAGTATTCAAGAAAGAAATTAAACGTTTCGACGAACATCAGTGGAGAATTTATGCGAAAATTATTAATGCTTATGGCTTTGATTACGAATCGAGCTTTGCAAGTAGCAGGTTGTAAATATATTGTAATTTTGATGGTAAATGAACGGAAATCGTCCAGCGTTGGATTATTAATCACACTTGTTCGACCTTTAAGCTACTATGGTTTATAGAATTTCTTACATTGCTTCAATTAACTCGAATTTATGTGATTTTGTCACTTGTAGGGTGCTTGAGAAATAATTTTTAGGATCATTACCTGAAAGTGAAATGTTTATGTGATTATATTATGTGAAAGTGATATGTTGCGATTAGGCAGTGATGCTTTTAAGCAGCAGGTCGTACACAAAGTGTAATTTTGTCGGTAAATGAACAATAATCTGTAACGACGTTGGCAATACAGACAAAACTGAGAATATATTGACAGTTTTTTCATAATAATAGGTGTGAAGTCTTTGACATAAGTTCCTAATTTAATTATTACGTTACGTAGACAACGTTAATTTTGTAAGTTTAATTTTCTTAGCGACATCTAATTACAAACAAATGCAATTCTTACTATGTTATTTTCAGAGGTGAATCATGATGTAATGCCGTATAAATTTCTAGTTCGTATACTGTCCACCCACTTCGGAATGTAAAATTACGTATTTATTTAAACTGTAACCCACTAAGTTACCTTTTTGTAGCAACTGAGTCGTAATTGGTTCAGAACAAATGGCAGGCAAATAAAGAAACAAAAACCAATAGACAGACGATGCATTTTATAAATATAGAGATTGACATTGGCTTTTGTTTCACTTTCTATCCATTATGAGATACGTTCCATTCTAGTTCACACGACCCTTTACAATAAATAACGTGAAGAAACCGATTTGTCACATTAACTCGTCAATGGAACGCCAGACTGGTTTTAATAATACACGTGTATGGGTCATAAAGATGACAGTTGCGTTTTGAACCCAAAAGGCATTATAAGGCTGCGAGATAATTGGGTGACACATTTTTGGATGATTTTAAAAAGTTAGTTCGTATTTTTTTCATAATTAAAAAGGGTTGCTCGTCAGGTTGTATATATTACCGTTAAATATTATTTAAATTTCAGTTAAAATAGCTATTTGACATCAAAACGATATAAATAAGTGTCTTAGTTGTTAATATTAAGTTGTTTGTGAAATGCTAATTATAGTATGGTAAGATCTATAAATTAGGATAATTATAACTTTCAACATCTTATCCAGTGTCTATTTCTTTTCTTCCCGTAACTTTCGTCTTGTGTTCTGCTAGTTGCTTTACGAATTCAGAATTTTCCTGTTCCTCTACATATATCGAATTTGCGGTACTATTTTGACATGTTACGAATTAACTTCTAAATATTATGAATAAATAACCTTTTGTCTATACGTAAATCTACAAATAATCAATTAGGCCCTCTTTATGAGGGTCAGTTCGGGTCTCTGTACATTTTTATTTTCAACCTAATCCCTGATGCTATAATGAGCCTTTGAAATAAGCACTTGTTTAATATGCGTTTAATATTAAAATTGAGCTACTAGCTACTGAATGTACATGAGCATATTAATTGATCATCTGAATCTCATATAACGGTTGCAACTAAAGCCAAAAGCTATTTTTATTCTTCTGAGGCTTTATTGGGTTTAATCGCATAGGAATTTATAGATCAGTGAATTTCCACGACCTTTTATGCGACTTTCAGAAACATATTTATTATCTGATTGAGTAATTAGCACTAATTAAAAGTTTATCATTTCAAATGTTACTACCATATTTAAATTTAAGATTTGGATTAATTTTCAAGGATATAAAGCAAATAGTAAAATAAATTTTTGAATATAGGAAAACAGTAAAAATATATTTTTACTATTTTTCTTAATTTTCAAACCATTCTGGCTTGTTATCAATCAACGTCATTTTTGATCACTTCTATTATAGTTATCTTTTATTCTTTCAAGATGTTTAACATTGTTCCGAAGTTTTAGCCATTTATATCAAGTAGAAGAGATATTCACCAATGTTTTAGCCATTTATATCAAATAGGAGAGATATTCACCATCATTCCTGACAGCAAGCATATTCAAAACGAACAATATATTGGGACTTGTTTAATATAAGCACGAATTTCTTCTACTTGCGACTTGTGTATAATACATAAAATACTTATAAATGTCGCAGTCATTTGAAAAGGAAACGTTTATTATACACTGTATTGTATAGACAGAGCCTTATGTTAGGATTTAAAAGCTTCATAGAGCCCTTCTAATGACTCACTGCATGGTTGTTTGGGAAATATGTTCATTACTCACTTTACTGATGAGATGTAGTCATATATATCTGCCACATTTATATTATATTTAACCTCTTGTAATTAACATACGTTAGGAGTTTTATGTATAGTAATGACATGAATATTTTAGTTTTATCCTTTGGGACGGATTATATTTATTTTGCGTAATACTTTCGCTCGTTTTATTTCTAAAAAAGTTTAATTCGCACATCAAAATGTAATGTTTTCCTATTGTTTTTATTATTTTAAATACATAATTATCGGTCATAAGCTTTATTTTTTTCAAAACCTATTATCAATGATGTTAAACATTAAATTGAACGTTGTATATAGTTTTCGCTTTATTTATAAACTATAATCAAGAAGATATAACTTGTTACATTAAATAGCACGAACTGGAGACTTATCAAATATTTATTCTTTACTAGCTGCGCTTAGTTCACGATTTTAGGAAAATATTATTGTAATTTTGGTTGTTAAAATACACGTAACGCCATTTTTAATTTCAAGTAAGTGCGCTTTATATTGTTAGTTTTATTACCATATAATTTTTTATAGTAGGTTGATTGAAATGACACAACACCTATATATTATCTCAGATTCTACAGAATCCTTCAACCCCATATGTTACTTCAGATCCTTCAATTAGAACTTCATTACAATATTCTTATTATGTCAAAATTAGTTAATAATATTATGTCTCATTAATAATTTTCGTGAATATTTCAATGTATATGCATTTCAATCTGCAAATTTTATTATTTGGGAAGATCGTAAATTTTGGAATTTAAAAGTGCAATGAAAAGAGAAATGTGTCTATCAAATCACCTAAAGCACCTCTTAAGGTGATTTGATAGACACATTTCTAGCCATTCGTGCCTGGTTTAGCATGTGTTATTAGATTTTTGTTTGCATCGAAACATGCTTAGTGCCTATGTTGTTATCACTTGACATTAGTTGTAGAGTATGTAGATAACATCTTTAAATTTTTTAAGCTCTTCCAATAAGCTTAATATTGTCGAATAATAACTGCCAACGTTGTCCAATAATAACTGCCGAAAACATAAAACACACCTAATAAAAACTAAAATATTACAAGCGGATAATGACCTTTCAGAACTTGCAAATTTCGGAGGTTGCAATCGGAAAAGCTAAATTCTACATTCGGGAGTATTCGGGACGAGCTAATCTATTTCCTTTCATTTACATTATGTGTTACGAATTTATGCTATAAATTTTGATTAGATTGTGAATTCGACATTTATATTGTTAAAACATAGCAGGTTTTGAAAGTCTACGAAGATGACAAAAAAATCACCACATAATGGTATAAACCATCAGCAACAAAAACACTGACAGTCAAACAACGCAACCCTAAATTGTACTATCCATAAAAACTGCCATTAATTCGGGTCAGTTTTTCAGCGAATAATAATAATCAAATGAATAAGTCAAGAATTTCTAACATTTCTCACTTTTTATTACGTAACACAGCGCCAACATTTCAGTTGTTTTGATTTATGTTTCAATTTCTTTTTTCATTTGTTTTATATGTGATTTATAACTTACAACTGACGTCTTTAAATAAGTATCATTATATAATATTATTTACAATACATATGCAAAATAATTATTTTATATGCAGATGTCTGAATATTAAATAATATTATTATTTACAATACATATGCAACATAATTATTTTATATGCAGATGTCTGAATATTAAATAATATTATTATTTACAATACATATGCAACATAATTATTTTATATACAGATGTCTGTTTGATTACTGGTGAAGTTGTAGGCAGTTTTAAGTTTTGCTTGTACTTATATGTATAATTATTTCAATGTCTCTTAAATTAAAATATTTATACAACCTACTTGCTAACATTCTTTTATTAGTTTCGTTTGTATGTAACTAAATATTGTATGATTAACATATCTGCCAAGTCGACTTTCACACATGTCTAATCGATTTGAAACTTTGTATATCTATGCAATTCTGATGATTATGGAGATGGTAGAGGGGCCAACAAGCTTATATGATGACGGAGAAGGAAGGTGATTATGGGAACTTTGCGACGGCTAAAAGTAAATTCATCGAGTTCGAACTCGTTTAACTTGTCTCAACGATTCATTTAGTTACATATTGTAATCAAGAGTGTCTGATGATGGAGGAGAGAGTTTATGAGAAACTGAGAAGAGTTTATGAGGTTATGAGAACTTATCAAATAGAAGAAACACTATTGTATTTACTCATTTGGTAATTATGTTCATAAAGATACTCGGATTTATGCTTCGGGTATTTAAAACGCTTTTAATTCTAAGCTAAATTCTTTCTGCGGCTCACTTATCTGTTACGTGAATGCAACTTGCAAATTCAATAAATCTATAAATAATATTAGAGTAGTTCAAATAAGTTTAAGTTTTCAGTTTTTGCCAAGCATTGGTCAGTGTGGAAATACTTTTGCTAATCTTTTCAAATTCATTATTTACCGTATTTCAGTTATAATTTGTTACAGTAAAGGTTTACTCGAACTGTGATTTTAAATGAAATACAGAACATTCTGTAATTGTGGACTTATATTGATACATTGTATGTGTTAATAACATATTTTGTACAATGTCAATTCTTCATATTGGAAATGACTATGACTTAAATTAAATACTGGTATTAAAATCTTTGTTGAACCTAATTAAAGAAGGTAATTTTACACATATTTACGTTTCGGAGAAAATGGCGCATTTAATATTCAACACTTTAATGTCGTATATATTAAAGTTCCATAAAAATCAATCCTACAAAACAATCGGAGAGAATCTGGCCGACTCTCGCCGATTCGATCGCTAACGTATAAAAGAGTATAACATATGAATTTACACGAGACAGAAGACACTGTTTGCGTATGCGTTGAGTCGATGGAAAGTTGTCCACCGACTTTCTTCCACAAAAGTCGACATTTCTCGACCCCCAACTGACCATATTCAAAAGTTGATAGTCTGCGTTGTGCATTATACTCTGCTTTGTATATCGATATCAATAATTTGGTGAATTAATAATTCATGACATCGAACATTTTGATTATTTCTAATATCTTGATTGTCTTAAAAGATTTTCTTTTAACTTTAGTTGCGATGTAAACACTTAAAACTTTTCAATAACCAGTCTTTAATTGTTATCGACTTTATTTAATCCTCCAAGTAAAAATACTTTAGGATAGTTATAGGAATGAAACATTGTTATTTGTAAAATTAATAAAAGGTTTTTATTAAATTATATATTATATATAATTATTTGCTATTTCTACTGCTACTAATATTAGTCTAAATTTAATTACGGGGCACCAAAATTCCGGGAGATACATTTATTATATAAAGAAGTTTTATTACAAACCATTTAACTTGATATGAACAATAAAACTACTTCGCTTCCAAACAGTCGAATTCTTGATTGAAGGAAAAGCAATACCAGCGCGTGAGGTGAATCGACCGGTACGGACGATAATGTAATTTTTCTACATAAATTTTTATTCGGAAAATCCCTTTCTATCAAGCGGCGCGGCGTGTAATAAGTGCGGAAGGGTCCGGCGGGTCCGAGAGACAGTCGTAAACTGGTCTCCTCTCGGATTTCCGTATATCGAGCCAATGTCGTAAACATATTATCTTTTCCTACCCTCCTTTTTTGTTTCTTATGACAAAGTCACACCGCGGCAGAGTGCTAAGAGGATGCATGGCTGGTGATTAACTCAGTGTCGGTCTGTTCTGAAATGGAAACCAATATTGAGTTCTGTGTCCAACATTGTTTATTATATATACTAATATACGAAGCGGAAAACGTTCTTGACGTGATATGTCTTTAAATTTGCTTCCATAGTGGGAAGCAATTTCGAAAACTTGATAACAAAATCCGGGGATAGAGTTTGATATTGCAGCTACTTAATTGTCTATATCCAAAATTTAATTAGGCCACTCGATAGTTAAAGGATCAAAGAATTCTGTACGTTGAGTTGAGACTGTGACGCATCGCGTGCGTTTTGAGGTCGTTTCGCCGCGTCTCATAATTTCAATTTACTATATAATTTTTAATTCAGGAAAGTTATGACTCTCGTTTGAGTTTCAATTGACAGCTCTTGTCAAGATTTATCGATTGCGTTTACACTCGTAAATATTAGTGGGAAATGGTTATGGTGAATATGCTTGGCGTTAAAGTTAAACTTTAAGAAAACTTAATACAATGTCGGCCTATACTCTTTACGGTTAGAAAGAGTTCATCAAGAGCAATACAGTGATATCCATAAAACACCATGGTTTAGTGAAGCGGTGCCAGGAACGTAAAAAAATATTATCCTTTAACGTACACGTATTTACGTAAAATGCATGGCAGTGCTCCGATACAGCCACATCCGATTTTTGAATATTTGTTTGTTTGTACTAATTTCTGAAAATGTTTTTAAATTATTTAAAAGATTATTTAAATTTGTAAGAATATGTAGATACTTTCAGGAATATCATAGGCTATGTAATCACGCTGTGATTCTTAGGGGCAGAGCAGTGATAAAATATGTAGTAAAAGCCGGAGACCACTACTTAAACGTTGCGAGGTAGGAAGAGACGGGATTATTTATTGACCGATCGTCCCGAATATTTCCATCGATAAACTTCCGATCTTGATGACCAATGTCGTTTGCCGAACGAAGCGGCGATGTTTAGTTACCTAACGAAATGAAGAGTACTTACATAATTAAGATAATTCTACGCTATTGAAATCACGAGGCACAGCTATTGTCCAAATATTGAAATTCAGTGATTGGCCAATGAAGTTATTTTAATATTTCCATAGTTCTTCTTTTAGGCACCAGAAAGCGTAAGTGGGGTGTAAATACTTTACGAAGCATTAATAAATCTCAAGTCACATTGGTCCAACTTGATATATCTAATATCTAAAAACTTTTAAGTTTTAAAAGAAATTGAGTAAAAATTTCCATCTTTTCAAATATTTGTCTATCTTGAAAATCTAGTAATTTTTTTACTAAATTAACTCAAAATTATATGTTTTCCGAACAAGAAAGGGATCATGAATGCATTTAGTATTAATTTTTTTATACAGTGCTTCTTCAGAATTAATTTATCATTAGTATTCTCAACAATTTAATTATTGATTCTGTGCCATAATCGAGCACAGACTTTTACGGTTCCATATTGTATTGTAAAAACGCTTAGAACAAACGATCTAAGCAATTTTTTAAAACATTACTGACATGTAAAAATAACGGTTTATTTCAGTTAGAAATACACATATACTTAATCTACACTTAATATGATTTTCCAATTGAAAGCGGGTCATAACGGAAAATAAATAATAATTCATTCGTAGTACACAGCGGTGAACTTGTTTGTAGATATTCAGATTGTTTAGAATATCGTCATATATTTTCTGAATGTATGAATAATTAATAGTTTAAGGCTCAAAAATGCACCCGGACTACTTTAACTCCAGCCACTGAAATTGTTATTGTTCATTAATTATAAGTTTCTAAATATGATATGTATCATCTATCTGTTGGGATACTTTAAGTTATATAACAGTAAAGGTTTTGTGTCAGTCAGATAGGTCATCCTTGTGCCAAACCATAAATAAAAATGAAACGAAAAAACTTTCCTCTTTATAAAATTAATTTGTCATGAATAAATTTGTGAAAATTTAAAAAGGTTAATTTATAGGTTTTAGTTTCAAAATGAAATTTGTAAATGTGGAACAAAAATATAATATAGATCGATAAAGTTAATATTATATATGTTAAAAATAATAAAAACGCTATTCAAATATAGTCGGAAAAAATGTATAAATTTTAAAAAACCTCGCTATTTTGCACAAATACTAAGTTATAACCCAAGCTCGTCAAGCATTTTACTCTATACGGATATCATCCTTAAGAACAAAAATTTCAAACGCGGACTCTGATTTCCATCAAAACAATATTAATGACTCAATCCTCTAAGTAGCTTACAGATGGAATGACGCTTGCTTTACGGCCTAACCTCATTATAGCTAATGGCGGTTAGACCATAAAATGAATATAACTTTGATATGATAGCAGCCAGCAATGCTTTCGTCCTAACAATTGTTGTCTTTATTTATTTATTTATATATCTCCGTGTTGCTACTTATCTGTTTAATGTTCGGATAGATTCATAAGAAAGTGGTCGGTTTGTACTTATTTATGTCTATTCTGCACACAAAGAAGTTATAAACAGGGAGTTCGCTAGTGTATTTTCGTTGAAAGAAAAAAATATATTGCATTCTAATTGAATTTTACCAGAATACGTATACCTGTTTTCGCCTTAATTAAAAAGTCGTGTATTGTATATGGTCGTAAAATTATATACGGTCCCACATATGTGAGTAATATATTTATATACGAAATGTGAGTAACAATAGTTCTCCAAGTTATCCATCTGTTTGGAAGATTTCTTGGGTGACGTCTATTCTCAAAGCTAGTTCCAGTTCTGATATAAAAAATTTAGCAGTGTTATCAACATTAGATAAATTATTTTAAACCCATTTACCAAATTATTTGAAACCCTGAGCCAGCAGACGGACTATTTTTCAGTATATAGTCCGTCTGCTGGCTTAGGGTTTCAAATAATTTATATCATTTACAGTTTTCATCCTAAATTGTTTACTCTCGCTAAACTCACTAATTTACCGTATGAGTAATAATCTACATTTTAATGTGAGAAAATGCGCAATATGACGTATTCCCGCAAATTTACACTCTTGATGCACAAATGTCAATGGCGCTTGGAAGGGTATTATTCGTATGGGAACTTGATGTGATATTTTTATATGACAGTAAAGGTTTTATCTCAGTCAAAACCTTTTTATTCAGGTTTTATGTCAGTTAGAACCTTTAATAATCTTATCACCGAAATCTGTCAGAAGGCCTACAGGTGAGACTAACATGCGATATTCTCACGATTTCTATGAGAAAGTCTGCATATTGTAACTTTATTCAATTCTCAAGTTCGCATTATCGTTGGAATAAAAGTTGTCGCTTGATCGTCTCGTGAAGTAATTTATATACTTACATTGAAATTTTTTTTTAAAAACTAATAGATTTTTATATATTGAATATATTTGGTGTTAATTTTAAAGAAATTTATTATCACTTAATTTTTCTTCACAACTAAATGAGACTACATGATGTAGTATTGTATCTACTTTATTTAAATTATTAACCACAACCTAGGTTTCGTTGTGTTACAACATTTTCAGGTGGGCAATTTTAAGAGATCTCTTCAAATTACCCACCCGAAGTTGTTGTCGTACACAAAACCTAGGTCGTGTTTAATAATTTAAATAAAGTAGATATATAACTACATCACGTAGTCTCATTTAATTGTGAATAAAAGTTAAGAGATTTCTACATAAAATTGTACGGTTACCATCCTCATTTGCCTCCTTTCGATTTGATTAATTGCTCCTTTTAATACTTTTAATCATGCCTTTTTAAATGATTAAATAATTGTGTTATAAACACCTCGGTCTCGGGTTCGGTAACGCTTTTTGCTCTTGATTCTTATCTGAGAGGGCGGAGTCAAAATTTATTTCATTTGCCTAGTGAACACATATATAAATATATTACAGTAAGAACTTAAAGCATTCACGTTGATCAACGCGGTATTCAGAGGAGTACCCGATCATTAAATTTTTTTCTACTTAATTGATCGTTTTAGGAATGCGATTATGGATTTACTGAAGATAGCAGACATGAAAAATAAGGTAAGAAGTTATTTTTCATGTAAATAATAAATAAAACAAAATTTTATATTATTGTACGGAAAGAAATTTGGACAAGATGGAGGACGGAAGTCTCATTCCAAGAAAGGGAGGCAATGTTCTTATTTTTCAAGCGACTTAAGCAAGTATGTTGACAACGAATTCCTCATGTAGGGACCTAATTTATTCTATGGCTAGGCTCCGCAAACGATGAAAGTATATTAGTAAAAGGGAATACTATCTGAATGAGAAGCGTGAGCCTGTTATTTCACAGAGAATGGAGAAAGTCAACGACAATCACAACTTACACCCAATTGAATGCAATATGGTCTGTTTTTCAAGGTAAAAACATGAATAAAAATTTAATAAGGGTAGAAAATTGAATCAAGCAAGAGTTCATTATTTCTAGCGATCTGTATGAATTGTATGTTAAAAAAGACCTTATTGTTTTCTGACATAACTCTAGCCGTTGCGGAAATTTGAAACGCAACTTTATGAAATACGTTAAAGATAGCGTACATTTTGTTAAACATATCGAATAAGCAGTGTATCTTTTTTAAAATTGCGTACTAAAATTAGGAGAATTTAAAAATCACAAACCTCTTAACGGGGCATTAGAATACCGTGCAATTGTATAAGATCTAAGTAGTTACAACACTTCTTCATAATCGAACACAGGTGTTAAGAATTTTTGATAGAGATGAACTTTGGTTTTAAGGTGGATGAAAAGCTGAAGCTTAAGTTATTTTATATTGCATATTGCATATGATTCCATGGTAGATACAATTTATTTAATTAAAATATAAATATATTATGGTAGTGCGATTCAGAGAGACTTAAGAAAACAAGTCTTGCCAATTTTTGAAAGACTGTCATTATCGATAACGATTTAGACTTGGAGGGATTTATTTTAATACCAATAACTAAATAATAGTGAATATTACGGGAGTCAATGTTAAACATGTTATTATGACCAATGACATTCCATTATTGGTACACGTCGAAATTAAAATAATTCAATAATTATTACAAGGTTTGACAATTTTGGTGAGTCTTAAATGGCAACGATACATAAATAGGCCTAGTTTGCCGTTAGTAAATATTATCTATTATTTAACTTTTTATCCCTATTGCGATTAGTGATATATATCGTTGGTGTTGATCATATTTTGATATTTTAAAATATTGAAACAATATTCAAAATATTACAAATTATAAATATAAAATATGATTATAATTTCAACAGTTAGTGGCAACATTTTCAATTTATTGAAAAAATTTAATCCCTCTTTTCACTTGAAAGGGTTTTAAATATTTTTCAGTATAATATCAAGTTTGTATGCTTTACGAATTGAAATATAAAAAAAATCCATGTTATGAACTTTTATGACTTAAGTTTTGAGTTCTATTTGCAAAGCTAGCATTATATATAATAAGGTAAGGCTAAGTTAAATTTGTCTCATAGAAATAGAAATAAATTTAATTGTTCTCACGAATATTCTTGAGATTTATCTGGAATATCACAATAATATTAAAATTATTTGGGTACTTATTGTGCATGAAACATTATTCTCATTTATGAACTTCAAACATTAATGTCATAACACTGATAACATTGTTAATAAAATAGATTAACTTGAATCGATTTTAATCAAATCCAATCTTCTAATACTTTAGTCATTTTCGTTATTTGGGTAACAAATTACATAGTTATTAACAAATAAGGACCAGTTTAATTTTATTAATCAAAATATAGGCTTCTTTGTAATGTATAAAAAAATGAAGTAGATGTGTGTCGAGTCACAGTCCGAGGGAAATCCACGAGTATCGCGCAGATTCACTTAACTGCTAACTAGTCTGCGTGTGACATTTGAAGTTACTTAGCTTGGAGTATTTAGTTGGAACTTTTGCAGTACATTATACTAAACTCACATCTCTCTCTCTCTCACTTTTTCTCATGTACAAACATACACAGGCACAAAAAAGCTACATTTAATTTAACACCGACCGAAAATCTTCAACAACAGCGGTATTTCACAAATTTAATTATTTTCGATATAATATTGTACTGTAAAAGTTCCAACCGAATAACTGTATTTTTATTATTTTGTACTTTCCACTGAAATGGGTTCAATTTTTTAAATTTTTTTACAAGTTTAATTTTTCCAGATTTAGTGCTCACGATTTCTTATTACGAATGGATATATTAATAATATTTCCCCTTTTGGCATCACAACAATGGCTACTTTACTCCTATTTATATACTTATACATACGTATCTACTAATACTCTAGTTTGTACATGCGTATTTACTCATGTGCCTACCTACTAATATTTAGTTGCTTCATGTCTTTACATATTTCTGTACATGCGTACTTACTCATGTACTTACCTACTAATATTTAGTTGCTTCATGTCTTTACATATTTCTGTACATGCGTACTTACTCATGTGCCTACCTACTAATATTTAGTTGCTTCATGTCTTTACATATTTCTGTACATGCGCACTTACTCATGTACCTACCTACTAATATCTTAGTTTCGTCATGTATCTGTATGTATTTTATCACCAATTAATTCATCACTTTCTTTCTTAAGTCAAGACAAGTCTAACTATTCCAAACTCGGTGAGTATACTTCTCATAATTGAGGAGTGCTTATCACCATTTTTCAGCTCCATCCCAGGTTCATTTGAAAACAAAATTTGTAAGCGTGTCTCCGAGTAAACAGCAACTCGTTAAGATAAGTGAAATAGGACCGAACTTAGTAAATATTGTCCTAGGCAATGAGGAGTTCCTATCGCCACTTTCCGTCTCCATCATCAAACTCTGGCTAAAATCTGTCAAGAAATGCATAAAAAGAAATGTCAAATAAATTGAAACTCGATATCAAAAAAGTCAAAGAGGCCTTGAACTCTCATATGTTTAAGAATTCGTGAGGATATTTCCTCAGTCATCGTCATGTCCTGATTACGTTTACATGGGATCTATCATTTCCTTTGAAACAAAAAATAATCATGAAAATTGGTAAGTGTGTCTCCGACGCACATATAATTGCGCATCATGCGCATCTACTTGAGAATAATTATGCGCATCTAATTGAGAACTTATCTTTTTTTTCTAGTGGGTTAGAAATACTTTAGTATTTATTATTATTATTTAATCCTATATTCGCCAAAAAGAAATACATTATTTGAATTAATTAATTAAGTTTACGCTAAGCTTCATATCGATATTAAGCTACAACTATTATTGGTCTCAATAAAATGTGTTATTTTATAAATATAAAGCAATTCATTTCAAAAATTATATTAATTTTTACAGTCAATTTATTGAAGTATTCAGTATGAGGTGAAGGCATTCTCTGTGGCATGCCATATCTTTTTAACCCTGGCGAGCTTAGTCTATATGAAGCCTGCGTCCCGTACAATATTGTCGATGTAAAGGGACCATCTGTAGTAGCGCGTGCCACATGACCCTCCCAAGGCCATTTTAATTTACAGGCTAACTCTGCCACAACCCTTAGCTCAGTATGTTTATCTAAGTTTGTATTTCTTAACCTAACTCTCGTCATACTACTCTCAGCTGCTTTTTGGAATCTGGAGCTTATCGATTTCTTCAGTTTTAACAATCATGTAATAAAGTAGGTGTAACAAATGTGCTAAATCCTTTTTTTTAGAGAAATCGATATTTTGGACGTAAATATGTGTTTAATGACCAATATTTTGTTAATTTAATTTTAGTCTTCCTGTCTACTTTGGTAAGTACTTGATTCATAAATAAGATTTGTTGTCCCAAGGACACATAGTTCGGAAAAGTATTTTCTAGTAAGGTTGTGAATAAATTAAAAAATATTGGAATACCTCGTCTTACATCGCATTCAATTTTGAAATGTTTTCATTTACTCTCTAATTAACAAACGATTTACTTGTGCATATTTCTTGTAGAAATTTGATATAATAATTTTGTACTCCTTGATAATGTAGGATTTTCTATAAAGCTGAATTTATAACGTAATTAAATGCCCTAGATGTATTAATTTCATACTCAAAATAATTTTCTAAAATTTGAACTAAAATAAATACATGATCTGTAGCGAATGTCGAGTAGGCGAAAGTCAGCTTGCTCTCTTCGTTGGTTAAATTATAGTGTCGGTGTTATTTTTCTATCTGCGTAAATATTTTTACCTACTTTCCTTGTATAATCATTTTATTATGGATATTTCCCGACAAGAAGTTTTCGTATAATAACATTTTATTAAATTTGTGTTTTAGTATAGTTCTTACAGAACTTTTAAGATATAATTTGTGATTGCGCCTTTACCTGGACTTTTCTTCAATTGGAGACAGTTTATAACCTCATTTGTTTTGCTTATCGTGAATAAAGGTATCCTTTGATTGTTATCATAGTTATGGGTTCCTCCTTACTTATCTGCATTTCTGTACAATTGAATTACTGTAAATTCACATATATATACTCGACCCGTAGTTGCTTTCACTGAGGAGATCCATGTTATAGCTGTCTTTAAGTGTTTCTATGACCTCTTTCCCGGGTAGCAATTTTTCAATACTTTTCCGACAATAGCTAATTTCTGTTTTAATTTTTTTTTATTTATTTTCGTGTTGATTTTTTTATCTGTTTTCATTGGTCTCGTTTTGTCGTATATTTCATGGATTTAGCAGTGTTCTTTCCTCTACAAGAATTCCGATATCTGGTGTAATATTCAATTATTTGTATCGAGATGCAACTGTTTTCTTGGTAGTTTTAATTTCACTGCGATATGTTTCTGGTATTTGTTCAATTTTACTTAATGATACAATTGCTCCATAAAATATTTTTTCTATGTCTCTTTTTCTCGTGTCATGAAACTAGAGGTTTTATTTTTAAAGTATTTCTTGATTTTCTTTACGTTTTATAAAGAACTTACCATGAACAAATCTATGTTTTCTGGGGTAAGATATATTTGTAATATTAATATCATGTATTCTATTTTTACACTTTGTTATAAATAATTCCATTAAAATTGTTTTTCAAGTAAGAATTCACATGGAAATTCCCAAGCAGAATTCTTTGAGCGAGGTTTCTCTTTTGCTTCTTTTGGAGTTATAAACTCAGAAGCTTCACGTATTTCCATTTTAAGGATGTAGTTTTTTATTTACATGCCGAATCTGGCAACCTTATTCGAAAATGGTTGAAACTACTTAATATAAGACTTCATTTGGTTCTTAAGCACGAAAGCCACTCCATTATACCTACTTTTATTGACAGAGGACATACAAATAAAATTATATTCTCCCAATATTGTTTATTCACTAGTTTTGTTTCTGAATTGGTTGTGTTCTTTTTGTTTCTTTTATTTTTCATACAAATTCAGCCATTCTAACTAATATAGCATATTCTGCATCTAGTGTTAAGCCAACATATATATATTTGTTTTTCCTACAAACAAACCCCACCATGAATTTTTATGATTAGAAATAGCATCTATATTTCTGCCTTATATGTGGCCTACTATGTGAGGTCTCTAAATTTCATGCTGTCGTTTTTGGATCCTTGATATTCTGTGCTGGCTTCTCCTCATATTTACTATATATCGTATTTTGGTTATTGCTTGCGAGTCATTTTTCTCGTAGTATTTGTGGAAGTTTCTTTGTTAGTGTTTTAGTTTATATTGGGAAGGGATAACGATAATGCTCTTTTACTACTAGACTTTCTATTGTTTCGCTTTGTTGTTAGTTGATTGAAACCTATAAATATATATTTTCTGTGTTAGGTGTAGATGACAACGGCGCTCTTTTACTACTAGGTGTTCCGTTGTTTCGTTTTATAGTTAGTTTATTGAAACCTACAAATATTTTGTTTCCTGTGTTAGGTAGAGATGACAACGACGCTCTTTTATTACTAGACTTTATATTGTTTCGTTTTATTCTTTGTTGATTGAAACCTATAAATACTTTGTTTATTGTGTTAGGTAGGGATAACAATGACGCTCTTTTACTACTAAACTTTTCTACTGTTTTATGTTATTGTTAGTCGATTGAAACTTAGAAATACATTATTTCTTCTGCTTATTTTTTGTATCGAACTCTTAATTCGTCTGTAATTTCCAGGATTTTGGTAGGAATTATTATTTGATATAAACACCTGTGCATTGCAAAACATTTTTATTTAAAATAGGTAATGAACGATCTTGTTAATATTATAAAAATAAATAAGGCAAATAAATAATAGGTGGATACTATATTTACTCATCGGGATTAATTGTGACCGATTAATTGATTGTGATTAGCAGATATAAGTGCAATAATGGTATCAACCATATTTATTGATTAATAAATGCAATGATTTAAAACTTACAATAAAGTTACTGTAATTACAGTACCTATCAAAATAAGCATTGCGTTTTCGAAACCGATTTTATTATGCGTTTTCGAAACCGATTTAGATATTTTCGATAGTTTGTACAGAATATTCGCCAATTATTTACCGACTATTGAAGTCGCTTGTTAGTCTATTTAATTAATTAATCAGATCGTCCGTTGACAATAATTTATCTACGTTTTTATTATGAATTTACATTAACCACATTGCATTTTCTCCATGGAGGTAATGGTTTCTTCCATAAGCGGTGAATTATATAATTTGAATCTTTAAAAATATGAACCTACCATTTATTTATTATTAATATTTCTATATTATTAAGTTTTTTCGTTACGTAACACCAAACAACGCATGCATGAATGTTTTCTTAGAATAAGTAGAACAGTTTTTAAGTGATTTTCATTTTATGTTCTTAGATTATAAAAACAAGATCTTTTGCTTGTTACAAATATCATGCATACACATGAAGGCGCACATTTTAGTATATTTTCAGAGCTCCACAGGTGAACGTCAGTACCATATCTCTATTGTTCTATAGCTGTCAACGCTTCTAGTTTTCTAGCAGGGCAATATCCCATACTTGTTAATTTATTCTCTCTTCGTTTCATACGTTATTTTACGTTAGCAACTTGATACTTCACTTCCTGGGTAGGAATGCTACGATATTAAAAAAATTGGATAAACTTTTATTAATAAAATTTGGATAAAGTTTATCAGAATTTTGAATAAAATTCTGATAAACTTTTAATAATCACAATATATTGAGCTTACCAATGGTAAATTAGTTTTATTTTGCTGTGTTTGAGGATTTCTTATGTTTGAAGATACGTTTTTTCCGACCTATTTCAGTATTAAATATATAGTAGGCAATATATTTCCGTTTTTCTCACTTCAAAGGCGATTTTATCAGAAATCATAGAATTTTGATACTTAAAATTAAGCTTAGTAACACATCTTATTAACCCACATATGTTGAATAGGCTTACTTTTTAAAAATTGTTATATAAGAATTAAACAGAGGGTAAATAAAAGTTAAATATTATACAAAATAATAGTGGAAGCAGGGTTTGCGAGGGTTTTCCCACTGTTTATGTTAGTGCATTTATGGTAGGGGAGCGGTGTATTTTTTATTATATTTTCGAAGGTTATACAATATACAAGTATATGTCCACAAATGGACACAAATCTAAGTGTATCACAAAAGAAAACAAAAAATGGGGACATATATAATTAGTTGTTTAACCTTGTTCCAACCATCAGATGACCTTGCTATTGTATAAATATATTACTGAGAATAACATCCATTTAATTTATTACCCTTACTAAAATACTTGTAACTTTCGAATATATAATAAAAACTACACCGCTCCCCTACCATAAACTCACTAACTTAAACAGTGGGAAAACCCGCACAAACCCCAGTTCCGCTATTGTTTTGTATAATATTTAAATGCTGTTGGAAGTTTCTAAGAGTCAATCTTTACAAATTGCCCACCTGAATGTGTTGTAATACAACGAAACCCAGATCGTGGTTAAGAATATAAATAAAGTAGAAATAATACTACATCAGGTAGTTTCGTTTAGTTGTGAATCAAAATTAAGTGATAATGAATTTCTACAAAATTAACGCCATATATGTTCAATATTCAAGAATAATTTAATATACATATTATGTATCCTTAAATGTTTATTAGTGTCTAATTATTTTGTTTACTGAATTGTTAAACCGTTGCGTACGGAACCTTCGTAACTCGTCTCTTTTTTTTAGCCCGATGCGTCATTATTTGTCCTTGTTACTCAATATTTGAAAGTTTGTGTAAAATTTCACAATATTTGTTTTTGCAGATGCTTGTTCACGCAGGCAGACGCGTGTTTTTCATTTGTTTTATAAAGATGTAACGCGTTTATTAATTATGATGTCATCGACTCCGAAACTGCAAGGAGAATATGTCGCTTCATAATCTAATTGATTTTGTTGCAAGTTTTATCTTTTCAATCACTGATACGAAAATAAGGCGAGTAATATTTAGTATTGAGGATTTTTTTTGCACTCCTTAATTTAGTAGCAATGAGAAACTGCGTGTGTTGTTTTGTTAATGAAAATATTATTATTGTAATCGCTATTGTCCGTAGATCCGCCTTGACATTAGTTATACTGTTTATGAAGTGGCTATAAAAATTCAATATTATATAATATCTTTACGATATTCTTTGCAAAAGTACAAGCCAAATAATTTTGAAATAAGTTTTTATAAAATACAAAGTTACAGTTGAAACAACGCAGCATTTTTTATAGTTTGCTGCCACATAAAGTTTTCGTTTAATATTCTGACGACAACAGGTTTACACAAACAGACGGCTATTATCATACGCGACGTGTCACAGGCGAAAAGTGACTTGCCGAAGTCGTATTCGAACGAATTGTCCCTCACTTGTGGCGAACGAGAGTAGGTTCGAATCTCACCCGAGTTATCCGTCTATAGAATAGTTCGTGATTAAATGCCACCGTGATTAAACATGATCGTGTCTTCGACGTATAGAGATGTGTTGGCAAGGAACTCTGAATAGACATTAATTATAAAGCAAAACATTCTTGTAATTTCCTGCTTTCTTTCGGTTGACTTGCTGTACATATTCTAATTAACGGTATTCAAGATGAATAATATGGTATGACTTGAATTTTAAGCATCAAACGTTTAGAATATCATGAAAGAATTATTCAAATAAATGGTATATTTGGCAATTTTTTTTGTATCATAAATCACAATTTAAATATACAAGTTGACGGGCAGTGAAAAACGTCTGATAAATTTTCAAACTCGACCAAGTAACAAAGTTTTCATTTCAGCATTTGGACAAGGAAGAGCGAACGAGAATGGGAAAATGTCTCCACTTTATCCCTACAATTAAATTTTCAAATTCACAACTCGCTCATATTATATTTTTCTATAACAGCCAACCTTTATATTGCAATACGGCAATCCTCAAACTGTGATTCATTTAAACAACATTTGAGCTAATATTTGCTGTCATATTTAGTGATAAGAGTGGAGAACTATCTAATTGCCATGTTTCATTCTGCTTATCTACAATTATTGCCCGATAAAAGTTTAGTAGATAAAATAAGAATATTTCAAATGTAGTTTCGTTTTGTCGCGTATATGCATTAAACAAATATACTTATGAGCCCCTCGCTTAGTGAGTACTTAGTCGTACAATAAGAGGGTTAGTGAGTACTTATTCGTGGAATAAAAAACCTTTATCAAACGTGATAAAATTATTTTTTTCGACATAATCTTCGTCAAGCTTTATGCGTTTGATCCATTGATGTTTTCGTACCTTAATACTATTTCTACCACTCCAACTTCTATCTAACTGAAAACAATTGAGCATGGAGAATAAATGGTATCAGATTAGGTGAATAAGATGTATGCCGAAGCGAATTATAATAAAATTCTTGCATTTTTGCCTTCGAAGCGAAGCTTTAATAGTGGTTCATTATTCAGTATTCAGATAGCTTTCAGCTATTAAAGCAACTACCCAGATGACCAAAAATGGATTAACTCGTCGAAAATGGATAACCAATGAAAGATGAGTACCTGAAATTGGAGAAAGCTAACAGTACCGAGAGATGACTGGATAAGAATTTTTGATAGACAAAATCCATATCCTTCACGGGTTACAGTGCTGGATGAGTAAGTAAATAAACAACGCATGTGTGGGTTCGTATGTTGTCTTGGTGAAAAATTAGTTTTTACAGACCAACCTTGATCGTTTTTTTTTATGAAAGCAGCCTTATAATTTCTCCAACAAATTAATGTAACAGTCATTTTGCTTATAGTGTACCATTTTGGAAGGTAATCGTTCATAAAATTCAAGTAGTCGCAAAAATCGTCCCAACAAATTTGCACTCGAATGCATTTTTTTGGTTGCGCAAAAATCGATTGTGGAACTCAACCTTGTGGATAATTTTTTCATCCTCATTTTTTTACTCAAGGTACCATACAATCTTCCTTTAGAGATACCAATGAAGTTAGTTATTTAGGGTATTAATCATTAGCGTAAAAATATCATTTATTTTAGAGATAATTTCTTGAGTTATAACATCGTTTTGGACCATCCGATAAATAAATTTTTTTCACATACATACATACATACATTTCCGATACATCCTTGAAATTCTTTTTTAAATTTTATTTTATCTTTACCTAAAACACTTTTTAAAATTCTGGAACATTTTTTTAAATAACTCTTCACAAATAAATATTAATTATTCTGACTTGCGATTTTAAGTGCTGGTAATCGGAAAACCAATCAACGAAATGCCTTGCAGCAGTGAATTTAAAAGCATGAAGAATGTAATTTTGTCTCTAAAGGTGTATTAAATATTTTGTGTCCTATAAATAATATGAAATTAAAATTTCGAGAAGCTTTCACTTTAAAATATTAGAGGGCGAACTTACTAAAAACTTAACTTTTTTGTTTCAAATCTTCGATAAAGCAATTTATTTATACTTCTAAGGACTATTAATATTAAAAAAATATATAAAAGAAACAGTTTGAAAAGCGAATGTTTTGCTACATAAAAGCGACCGCGACGAATGCGGAAGCAAATCAAGCTTTTCAGCAGCAAACGTTGAAATATTCAGTCACAGAAGTGCCACGAGTACCGTTCTATATGCGCGAAGTAAATGCGGCGAGAGAGTGCATATGGGGCGGATGTGGGAAAAATCACTCCAGCCTTTTAAAATCTTTAACCGGGTTTTGGCGCCGTTTATAAAAGTTGCGTGAGAAGATTTATATGAGATTTATCGTACAGTGGCAATATTAAATAGCATGCATATTAAGATAGCATATGGAGGGTCATCTGGCCACATTAAAGTTGTAAAAGCGATACGTTTTAATAGAGGGTGTGGATACTAACAATTAGAGCTGACTTCAGATGTAGCACTTAAGAAAGGTGTTTTAAATAAATAAATGTTATTAATGCGAGAATAATTTATTTTTATTGATTTTCATCCCCATATACCATGTGCACTTGATAGGGTGAATTAAGTGGGCATAGGACGAGAAAAAATATAGAATATGAGTCTGGCTCTTGCTCTTCAGCACTTTTCGTGACCAGGTTTGCTTCAGACGTCCATACTTCTTCTTTCCCTCAGCAATATGAACTGATAACTTTCGGAGTGTAGTGCCATTTCAGATATATTTGCGGCATTTAGTTTGATGCCCAACAGGAAATTACTTTCACTATTTTAGCAATGGTTCGTTTGATGTTTTCTTGGGTCAACTTTTCTTTTTTTTCGGACTTTTGGAAAAATTGGACTAAGAGTGACGGAGTAGCATTTTCATAGATCGAATACAACGTACCTGAAGTCCAGGGTTGCGTAACACAAAAAGTGTAAATGAAATTGTTTCGTGGGTGTGAAATATAGATTGATAAAGTATTTACTCTAATGTTTGGAAAAATTAAAAAAAAAGACTGAAAAAACTTAGATTGATATCCATAAAATATATGAGTAATAATCAAATAAGGAACTAACGTTATGACCATATAAATATATAGTTCACAAAGCTACGAGAAAATTCGAAAACTATCTTGTATGTTTGGTTTCCCTTGTTCTTGAAAGTATTGAAATATATGATTTTCTAAATACCAGGAAGGAAAAATATATTTATTTTGATGGAAAATTTTTGAAGAAATAAAATAAGAAAAATTATTTCTCTTTAATAAATTTGTATTTTTTTCTAACAATTTTATAGTTATTACTTCTCAATATTTTTTACAAAGTGACTTCAATATTTTTTGTTATGCTAATAAAAAATATAGATAAATGCAATCAGAGGCATAATGCTTTTAATTGATTTATGCAACGCATTGTTAAATGATAAAAAATAACTTTTTGAGTGTAAAATTATACCACGTTTGTTTCCATAAGCAAATTATAAGTTTTTGAGCGTTTTATAATTCATTTTTAGAATTAACTTATTTTAACCAAGTTACGATCAAATTATCCTAAATAATATAAATTTCCGTTTAATCGTTTGTTACTACAAATAAACGAGGAATTGCTACTAAATTTGTCATCCATATGGGTCGTATGATGAATTGTTAAGACAGGCTATTATCGTGGCTTCGATTGCGTGGAAAAATAATATCACGAAAGTATGATCCGACGTTTGTTACTCAATCACCCCGAAACATTTGGAAATATTTTATGAAGCTTAATATAGACATAGTTTGTGAATCGAACTAAGATATTTTTTACTTTATAACTCGAGAACTAGCATAATATCTTTATGATAAAATTATGTGTTTTCATTTAATGCAAACAATTTAATACTACAACTAGCCAATATATAGTGTAAAATATACATCAACCGTAATATACGTACATCCAATCTATTGCATACGAGTTTTTAAAGCCTAAAATCTGTATGTAAATCTCACCACTTATATAAAGAATTCACATGGAGCAAAATATAGACAAAAACAAGTAATCTATACTTATGATATTGTAGTTATGACTAAAAGTGATTTTGTGTCTAATCCTTCATTTGTAAAATAAAAGGAGTCGGGAAACCGACCCCATAGGATACCTTTGTTGACTTCATTTCATTTAACTTTTCTTCATTCTAGCACTGACTGCTTGCAAGCGCAAGGATGGAATACTCATATCAATCGTTTATTCGACTCTCCATGGTTCTACTTCTTTCATTGTTTTTTTCCCCTACACGTGGGAGTCAGGGGTTCAGGTCTATTTTGTGCAAATCTATTCATATTATTTTTACGTAGGAATAGATGTCTGTTGTTATTAGAATTAGTTCATAAATTTTATTTTTATATTTTACCCCGGGCGTTTTTTTTTGCAACGAAAGTAAGTAAAATATAGTTATTTATTTACGTACTTTAATATGGAACATCAGTCTAGCCTTGCTCGACGGACGGTCGGGAATCAAATTGGGTCAACGTGGAGCGTAGCGTCGTTAAAAGCCGTAAGTCTGTGATCCATCCATCACAACCCGGCGACTACATTCTTTTTTGTTCATACCTTGTTCACCCTGTTTACAATTAGTATTATCTAGCTATGGATCTGCTGATTTCTTGTTAAGTCTGGTTATATCGGATTAATTCATCCTTTCTATATTATGCATGCTTAAATTATCTACTTAACTTTTATCAAGTGTTTTATTAATATACATACGTGGCTTTTTTACTTTTTATATAAGATATCAGAACGTTTTTGTGAGTTACCTTTACAAATCTATTCCCTAATCCAATGAAGATGCCCTGCGGATATGTGCTTTATTATAGACTACTTAACGATACAAGTGATTATAACTGAAGTAATTTTATAAGTAATCAATTTTTAATACAGTTTTTTGGGAATAAATGATATTGCTTTAAAAGTGATACCATTTTTAATTCCGTAAATTTTTATTATGATGTAAATTTTCCCCTGAAGTGCACACGCATCCCCGTCCGTTGGTTTTCACCAATGTACGTGTGTACATATCAGGACATGTTAGAATTTGCAATTCTTGACCGATTTCGGAGATTATTTCTTCTGTCGATTTGTTAACTATCATAATAGGAGCCCATTATATTGTTAAATAATTCCATTTTTATAAATTGTTTTTTACAAAAACTCCCTCTTGGCTCAAAATTAAAACAAAAAAGAACCGTCTGTACGTCTGTCTGTTAACGTTCTTTTTCTCAGAAATAGTTTAAGATATCACTTAAAAATTATGGTATACCGTGACTTATAACCTTATATTGTTGTAAACATTTCAAGTTTTTTTTCCACGTAACAAAAAGATATGGCTCTTTGAAGTATATTTTTTTATTTATGCTATTGTCTTACTCACTGATTATCACTGATTATCAAACCTATGAGGTACTGGTGGACTTATAATCTTGAAAGTTGGAATAATGGGAGATCTCATAGTAAGCTCCACAGCTTATAGCTTTACTTATACTATTATAATTAAAGGAAAAAATCCAAAAATCAATGATTTCTATTTCTTTGGGGAATTATACATTTTTATAATTAGTTTATTTTTACAGCTGTGAAAGATATGTTAGGCAATATATTTACGTTGCGAAAAATGAATATTTCTAAAAAGGTTTATAGAAATAATGAGGATCCTTCAATGTTTATAAACGCCAAAATGTGTACGGAAACCTTCGGGGTGTAAGTTCCACTAGTGCTTGATAGGATTTCGTTTTGTGTGTATCGTACCGCTTTTATATGTTGTATTTAACCTTTTTATTTCACATTTTTTCTAATATTTGTTTATTTAATAAACAATATAAAAATTCGAGAGTATACATTTGGTTTTACTGATGATTTCTATTTTCATACAAAAGCCTGATTTCATACCGAACACAATATAATAGTTAATTGGAAATACACATTGCCGCTTTATTAGTTACTGTTCATACGAGTGTGAGGGGGGGAAAGAAAAGGAACACAAATGCTAGCCATTTCATTGCATCTACTGCCATCTCATCCGCATGGTCGATCCGTAAAACCAATAAATCTATCCAAACCAACAATGACAAGTGTCATAAGGAGCTAATATATATTTAATTCATCGTCTCCACTGAGCCCTCGTCTAATTAAGTGGAAACGGTTGCTCGAGTCGAGTGGGCTAGGCTCCGCTCGAGGCACGTCTTTGATATTAGAGGCCTCTCGAGCTCGCATCGCCCTCTATCGCCGTCCGCTGATATGTATCTAAGGAATCACTAAGGACGTGTTGATTACTGCAGGGATTGCGAAAATGGATAAAGACTTCGGTTTTTATAATGTCATGTTTTAAATCGATGCTTTAGTGGCGGCAACTTTTTTCGTCAAAAGCTTTTTGAAAGCTTTTGTAAAGAAAGGTACTCGCTCAATATAAACATTTTTTTATTTTTCGTTTACTATAAAATAAATCTAATTATTGATATTTGGCTTACTAAATAATCTATGAATCATTCAAGATCTGCAAAATAATTTAATTTCTTCGAATTTGGAAAATACACGATAATTTTATACCTTGCAAAGACATTTTAGGTAATATATTTACATGATGAGAAATAGGACTAATATTTATAAATGGTTTAATTGAAATATTATGTCTCTTTAATTTTTTTCCTTTTTGTAACCCTAGTTATATGAGTACTTAACATTTTTATTAATGATATAATTGGTTTTATTATTGAAAAAATTAAATACTTGAAAAATGAAAAACTTTTCAATCCATAATTGTAAATTGGAGATATTATATGTAAATATTTGACACAATTATTTTAATTTTACAAGAAATATAAAGCATTCAAATTTAAATGAAATATTTGACTTACTTATATTATTTGTATGCATCTTTTATGTTTTTTATTTACAAAAGCCTGAATCATTTAATACATATTTTCTTTTGTTTCAGATCCAGTTAGTACAATTTATCAAGGTGAGTGAATTACTATCTTGATAAACTTTTTAATTGATTAATACCCTCATTTTCTCCATAAGCTCTGAAGTACATTATTTATTATTAGCTTAAAATTACAGGACAAAAACGAAGGTATAATAAAACTGTAACAGAGTGAATTCTGTATATGAAAAATATTTATAATATGAAGCCTTAAAACGATTTTTTGTCTTATTATCAAAATAAATGTACAGATAATGTCACTTATTAGCGCTATTGTAAGTTTTACGTTCATGGAAAATTAAGCCTCGTGTTGATTTGTTTTGTAATAAACATAAAATTATACTCAATGTAGCATTACAATCAACATAGCAATACAATTAACGTAGCATTATTAATATCTAAAAGATAAAATATAATTATGTAACTGTTTTTTTGTGATTGTATCTTGCATATGTTTGAATTATCGTACGTCACATCTAGGCAGAACTCTTCGAGATGTTGAACTTAATATCGACGGAAATTTATCCATATTTAATAATGAGTTATGTTCGATTTTAAATAAGAGAAAGATAGGTATAACAAGCACATTATATACTTATAACAAAACCAAAATAAATTTAAATTTATTCTGATTAAGCGATCGGACGAAAGTAGGATAAAAACCGATAGTGCTGATTGAGTATATAGATAAAACCGATTATTGACTATCTCATTAAACATTAAATAGCTAAAAATTTCATATTTACAGTCAACTTTTTAATTTTAACATCTACGATAGGATTTAATTTTTATATGATTCATTATTAAAATTTGTCTTCCAAAGCTTCGGAAGGAGATACTTTGTAAACCTTTTGTGTATTTCAATAAGCTTTCTACGCTGCGTTCTTTGTTACTTTACTTTTCCGCAAAATTACATATGAGGGAGCGTCCTTTTATAGCAACCTTCGTACGCTGCCTGGAGCGCATATCAACATCAGCTTAATTGTTTTGATCTTGCCTCGGCTTTGTTCAATGTTGTCTCGGCAGCGTGCTCGGACTTGACATCACCTTTGTTTCTCAGAGCCCAAAAATATAGTTGCGGGGCGTTGGGAAATTCTTTGCTGTAATAATCGCTTTAGTGTCTCCTGTCATTTATTTACTATAATTGTTTTAACATAGTGTGCTTTTTAATATCAAATATTACTCAGACAAATGCAAATAGCAAATTACATTGTTCTAACTTATATTTAAAAAAACTAATCGTTATAGATTTGTCATGTACATCCTTCTGTCAGTCTATCGCAGCCGTACAGTTTCTACTATTTATTCATTATCTATGGACAATTTTGTAAGTGCTCAATAAAATTTGGTAATAGTACAGAATTATTTATGTTCTAATATGCTTCCGCACGTAGGTAAAGTTATGGGAAATTATTTTTTTCGAGCATCCTGTCGAGTGGAATATCATTGGATAAGTCTTTTAAAATAAAATTGTGGTTTTGTTTAACCTTTTTCATTTTATGAGCCTCGTCTGTGGATTATTAATATAATTTGAATCAACAATTTCAAGAAGTTTAGATACCTAAGTAACCCTACTTTACACTGGTGCTGACGTGCACTTGGATGGTTTTTGGTTTGTTATCTTATTGTTGTAGTATGGTTCAATTACATTATACTAACGTATCAGCCACGTCTGTAACAGAAATACAAAATAATAAAAATTAATATTTAAAATACAAAAAAGCAAACAACTTTCTGACGTTTTGGTAATCACATTACGTCTTTTATTAGTAGGATGATAAATTGCAATGGTACGTTGCAAAATTTAAAATATTTAAAAAGTTATAAAACTGTAAATATAATATCATTACAATGAAAATTACGGTATATAATATTACTCGATATCGGTAGATTGTTACATGTAAACTGTTAAATTGGTAATAGTTATATAAGCGACAGATAATAACAATAATATTTTTTTAATTATGCGGAATCGAAAAGAGTGATGACAATAAAAACATAAAGTGTGCAATAATGCTTCAACAATAATATTTTGAAAAAATACATTAAATAACGCAGCGGTATACAATGGTAAAACATTGTAAGTAATAAACAAATGCCAACAAGCTAAACTTTACAGTGAGTTAGTGTAACATAAAAGTACGTATAGGGACGTTTCAGTACTTTCAAACTAATGATACCAACATATTTGAATACATTTAAATAGTACTCGAAGTATTTTTCGATGCTACTCATATAAATATCGCCAAAGTTATGTTATTCTTACTGATATAGATATATTTTTAAATTTACTGCTAAAAGGAAAATGTTTACCGACTTTAATAAAGTTTCTCTTAAATGTTACAATCGGTGTTTACTAACTTCATTCTATCATTATTGTCACATCTATTTATATAATGTATACATGCACCTATATGGCCCCATGCGCTTACATAATTAAGTTAAAACACAGCTGATATAATATTTATGTCAATAAAAAAATGCTGCGTTATCCAGACCACCAAGAAATGGTAATTGTACTAAATATTTGTATGACAATCTGTTTCTCGCGATATTGTCAAAAATTGTAACGAAAATTAAATATTGCATAGAAGGAAAAAAACGTAATAAGCGCTAAAAACAGATTGAAAGAGAATTTGTAGAAGCACGCAAAAATTATTTTCATATAACTTTATTCATCGAAAGGATTCTTTTTTCGAGATAATTATGGTGCATAGCTAATCGTTGGTGAATACCGCCGGCCATCTAATATTGAAATTCGACACAGTCATCGATTAATGAGCGTTTGAAGTATGCGGGTGCTTTGTAATTTTACAAGTCTCAAAAGCATACCGCAAAATTTATTGACATTGCTGTTGGAGATCCTGAACTTAGTTTCTTTCTGACTTTTCCAGGGAGAGCAGTGTCGAATGAAATCGATTTTTGATCATCAGATTTGTTGACCGTACTACCAGCATAACAGAACTTTGACTTCTTCAATTAGTTGGTTTATATATGAAACCTTAATTTTATATATTTAAGTTTGTCTTGACTACTTAGGTAGTTTTAATGCAATTTAGTGTAAAAGACTTAAAATTGACATTTACACTTTACCACAATCAGTTCGCTCAGTTCACGTCTAAGGCACATAAAAAATAAAACGTTCCCGAATGAAGCCACTGCCAACCGCCCTGCGTTCGCGGTACGTAAGTCCTACCCATCTACAATATAAAATAATGGGTATCATAACGCTGGGTACATCCATTATTAATGAAAGGGGACGAAAAAAAATGTCATGTTTAAAGCAAATTTGTGTGTTAATGATGATTCTTACATTTAACGAGCGAATAAAAGGGGCAAAGAGGACGTTAAGGGGAACCGGGCGAGAGCAGCTTTACATACTACATCATGTTACATTACGTTCTTTAAGAGTTTCGTAAAAAGGGGAAAATTAATGTTTTATTTAATATTTAAATACGGCAAAAGGTTCCGAGCAGTTTTTTCGTAACTTGTCATAAAGTTGTACTTTTTGTCGTTTAGCTCGAAAAGAGAATGAAAACGGAAATGTTTGAGTACGTGTTTCCTTATGTATTTAATAGTACGAAACTTTTGTAGATTTAAGTGATATATTAAATTGATTTCGTAATATCGGAAGCGAGAGAATATCTCCTCGTCTTTTCTTTAATAAAATACATAAAATTCTTGTAAATTTTGAAAAGATTTTCCAATCGTACTTTTTTCTTTTAGGTTCACTACGACACCTCATAAAATGAAAGACATAATATAAGAATATTTTAATATAATTTCAATAAGGATATATTTTATAACTCGTTTAATAAATTACACGTCACAAAAATCTCTACTAATTTTATAAATGTAAAATTTGTCTTTGTTTCGCAAAATCTCTTTCAGAATTAAATAAAACTTTTCAAAATTTTGCACACTAATAAAACATATCACTGAATAAAGTATATCATAGTTCTAATCCTATAAAAAAGTACAATTTCGTAAGAAAATAACAAAATGTCTTTATTAGAACGTTGCTAGATGCAACGTTGCTACCTTGTTTACATGAGTAATTTCTTTATCAAATCATTACTTAACTATAATCTTTATAATTTTAATACACGGTAAAATCATAATAATTGCAAAATCTCAGCCACGAAATACTGAATTTGATCATAAATTAAGTTTTACCTAGTTAATGTCGCGAATAACATCTAGTAGAAAAACAAAACTGACTTCACTGAATGAAAATATTAGTAACTGGCTGTTGCCCGCGACTTTGTCCGTATTATGGATCTAAAGTTTTATGACGTTTTCCGAATAAATATTAATCTATTAAAAATCAATTGAGACAATAAGAGATAAAAATGTATGTATAGGCATAGATAAATCAGTATGCTAGGGTTAAAAAATCTTTCATGTCCAGGTTCGGCCTTGTTATTTTTAATTATATTTCGGAAAGCGGTTAGCGAATGAGTAAGTCGGTTATTTGTCATTACACAAATTTCCGCATCACCTTCAGATACTGTGTAAAGGATGCGTTCCCATTATTTTACCTAAGCCTTGAAACACTCATTCCTTCTTGTGCAAAAAATATCACTTTCAAAATTTTCTCGAAAGTTCGATAAAATGAAAATAGAAATTTGACCCAGTCACAAAATGAAACGTTAGAAGAATACAAAGCATTAAAATGAGTGTAGTCATTTAAAAAAATAATTTTGATCCTTTGTCTTGCTTGGTAGTCTTATAATGTTCTAAAACATTTTAATTTCAGTTTATTACTTGTTCAAATATCCATTTCTGCTAGATTGAACTTTTCTCGAAACTTTTGAGAATGATTATTTTTTTATTCAACTACGTGTTCTAATTTTTTAATCTTTATATAATTTTTTTTATAAGATTAATAATACCTATAATAGAAAATAGCAGAATACAATATATTAATAATAAATAATCATTAATAATTAATAAAAATAATTTGAAATTAATGTAGCTCGTAGCTTTTACGTAATGGCTACGGCATTTTACGTCATTAATGTCTTAATTAGTCTTTAAAATTCTTAATAAGTAATTAAAATATTTTTTCGTAAACAATATGTTTAGTATTTCTGTCTGCAGCTAAGATAAATAGAATAAAGTATAATATGCTTATCGGTAGGATTTATTTTCTGAAAAAACGAAATATTTTTTTGAAAGTATTAATTTTAACAAAGGCAAAATATTTATTTTCAAAGATCTCGTAAACACGAATCGATGTTCAAACATTTTTTAAATTTTTTTTTTCATACTCCAAGCAAAGTTAGTTTTAAATTATTTGTCACTATAAAAATTCTTGTCAATATTCGTTTAGTTATAGTATTCATGTAATGCTTGCTCGAACCAGTTTTTTTTAAGAATAAAAAATCTTTCCGCCGTAAAAGGTATTTTTGTGATAAGTTAACGCCATACTAAATTTCATCGTAATTGGTCCATTAGTTTTTTCGTGATTGACGGACATGCAATCAGACAATATGACATTCAGACAAACAGACAAAAAATCCAAAAACTATTGTTTTGGAGTCTGTATCATGTAAGATGTTGTAAGAATATTTTTGAAAAAATTATTTCATATACAGATTTTTTTCTCGTTACTGTTTTATTATATGTATAGATTATCAAAAAGGATAAAGGAATATTCAAAAATAAATAATATTTTTAAACAAAGAAACAATTATATCGAAAAGGTAATCTCTAAAAGGAAAAGAAGAATCAAGTCGAAGTTTCATTATATGAGGCATAACTCGGTTAAACTAATATGATCAACGATAAAGCGCACACGTGTCTCTCTAAATTTAACTTTCACATAGTCTACTATTATATACCTGCCAAACTATATACATAAAGTCGAAAAGATGCGAATTACTTTGTTATTAATTCTAATCAAAGTTAAATAGATGATAGAATATAGTGATAAATCTCGGGAATGTGTTAAATACACTGAGGTAAGTAATAACAAATAAATCAGTACAAATAGTAACTAACCTAATATCATTAACAATTTTTCACATGATGTAAATGAAGTACCCGAAAACTTTTAATTTCGTGTGTCATATAAAAAAAATAAGAATTCTAAAACTTTTTATAGAATAGAGGTGCTGCTAAAAACATTCACTAAAGACATATTGCCACAACTTCGAAACAGCTGAAGTCAAAATTATGAAAAAAAGGGTTATTAAAAACAGATCTGAAGTTTACTATGTTGTTGATAAAACCGAAAATACAGTTATTTTATTGCTTATTAAATAAATAATTCCAAGAAAATTTTAAAACTAAAAAAGTTAAATTCAGCTGTTGGATAGCACGCAACTGAGAGAAGAGACTGCATAGAACGGAGGTCGAAAACAGTCGACAACATGAAAAAATGGGAGTTTTTTTTAAATAATTGACAAATCATTTTGAAAACTATTAAGCTTCTGTACTGATATTTAATCAATCGAAAGAAAAAAGAATCACCAAAATTGGTCAAGAATTGTGACTCGTAGCATGTCCTCGCGCGTACCAATGAACGAAGACGCACGTGATTTATGTTATGCAACTTTAGATCAGAAAAATATTTTGAAAAATTAAAAAAATTATGTAATTTCTTAGGGGAAAGTCTCATCTTTCCAAAGAGTTTCCTTAAAAGTTGATTACTTGTAAAATAAACCAGGTTAGAATTGTTTCTATCATAGATAACTCGAAGCTGGCACTTTAGTCGTTAACAAAGCAAACACCGTGGGGTGTCCAAAAGGAATCTATTCTAGTTCAGCATCAGTTATTAGAATTAAATAAAAAAATACTTTCTTTTCAATGTGGCTCCCTGATGATACATTTTTCTAGTTTAATAAATATGGCTGGACTATGAATGACAATTACGAGTATCAAAGATTAAATTAAAATACAGTATTATTTTGGAGAAGTATAATTAATTCTTTACATTAAGACGTTATATGTCTCCTTACCCCATAACGAATGTGCGAAATAATACACAAAAAGTACTTAATGCAAGTAGTTTATCTCGTAGTTTATCCAAGTATTAAAAAAAACTCATTATTTATAATAAAAATTTGAGGTTCAGGTTTTGTTAATAGACAGTACTTAGCTTTTTGGTCGAAAGGACAAATAATTTATTTATATTTAGTTTTCAAAATTTCTTTTAAATGTTTGGGTAATATCTATAATTGACCGAAAATATAATTTAAAAATAAGTAAAATTGTGATTATAAATTTAAACAAAATTACTATTGTTTTCCTTTAATAAAAGTAACGCGTGAGTGAAATTGATATATTACTAGGTTTTTACTGATGAAATGCGTACGAATGTAAACGTTTTTAGTGACGATTTCATAAAATTGAAAATTCTACAACAATCGCCTTTGGAAGGCAAATCAGGCGAAGCATTATGAACCATCTGCTTGAGTGCGCGTAGTTTTTTGCCCGTCGCAGTCAAATATTCAGAAGGCGGTCCTCTTCCTTCGTCCTTATCTCGTTGTCGGCTCTCGGTTGCCTAATTTATGAGAGTGAGTCGAGGCACTTAGAATCGCGTTACCGTGGCGATGGCCTACCGGGCGTTGATATCGGCCCCTCCAAAACGTTCGGCCCGTGAGTTATAGGCGCGAATTTTAGGATAAATCGTTTGTCGCAGTGGATGGCAAGTTTAGATCGGCCTGCTTCGGCAGTTGATCTCCGTTGTGTAGCTTTTGATGATTGTAGTTTTAAAAGCTTTACAAGCACTATGGTCCTGCATACAAAAAATGTCTGTTGTATATATAGAAAAAGATGAAATATGTGTGCGAGCTTCTTTATGGTCTGAATATAATGAGATATTAAAAAAATTAAAAGTATCTTCATTAAAAGAAAAATACCGGAATGTGAACCGTAGGCCGTACCGAATTTTTTCTGGAAAACCGTGGGTCGTGGGGAACTGGGTTTCACAGCAATAAATTTTGTATTTGAAAGAGTATTAAGTTTAAATATTATTTTGCAGATTTAAAAAGAGCTTAAAAGTTATTAATTCTATATAAATATGCAATGTAAAGTCAGACATTTCCTTTTTCTCGATTTGGTCATTTGAAATAACGACTTACAACTACTCAAGAAGTATTTTTCGTTCGAGCCAAAATGGCGATCGAGAAAAAATCCAAATGTATACATAAATATATATATATACATATATACATATATATATATATATATATATATATATATATATATATATATATATATATATATAATACACATGTTTGTACATAAGTGTTTCAACCACCCATTTTTTTGCCTTGTGGTATGTTGATGTTAGAATGGCTTTAAGAGCAAAATTTTCGTAAGAGAAACTTTTAAAAACTATTACCACTAACACATTTTTGTCTCGTCAAATTTCAAAACTGTTATATTTTTGAACTAAAGTTTTTCGACTAGACAAGACCTTGGTTTTCTGGATTCGCAATATTCAGCATGTAAAATTGTCTATAATATATAATATATAATCTTTTAGTTTGTATTTTTCTTCATATCCATTACTGATACGTTCTAAATGACAAAATTAAATAAAAGATGTTATTTTTATTACAATAGTATAATATTAAGTATATAAGTTAGTGAGTTAAATATTTTTTTAATGTTTAAATTTTAACACTATTCATGTAATAAAATATTATATATATTAACTTTGTTTTGCGATCAAATAATTTACATCATTTTAGGTTATGTGTTAAAAATTAGGTTCAAATCAAATTTTCTCATCTATACCTGTAATAAAATTGTAGCAATGAATTCCGTACATGGAAACAATTTTAAAAAGTATGATTGATTTAGAGTAAAGAATGTTAGAATGTGATTGATTTAGAGTAAAGAATGTTAGAATATGATTGATTTAGAGTAAAGAATGTTAGAATGTGATTGATTTAGAGTAAAGAATGTTAGAATGTTTGATAGAAGTTACAAAGCTAAAAAAAATTTAATAACGCGAACAAAGTCGTTGTTAATAAAATTGTAACGCGCCAGTAGACAGCGAGATTAAGAATAATTTTTGTGGTGAAATAGACTAATGTCATTGGGTATTTTTATGAATAATAATAGCGTTAATAAATACATCAATGCTTTTAGCTCACATCAGGTAAAGGCTTTCAGCCAATCAACAGTTTATAGTCTCGTCATGATATATATAGTTGTAATTGGAATTGTTTTTTTATATTCTACGAAATAACGCATTCCACCGGACTCCTTCTGTCACACTCAGTCACGATAAAGACATCTCCGGAGCTGGCAAAGCATCCTTGTTAAGCTCGCATAGAAAACTTCACCTCGCGTCCATAAATTTGTTTATACGGGAGCTTGTCGACGGAATTTAATTAGAATTTTATCGCCAACTTATGGTGGTTTATTAAAATATTTAATTTCGTTACACCGCTGCGGGTTAATGAGTTTATCTCGACGGCGGGGCAAGTATTTGAATTATAATTTGGGGTCATCCCGTAAGAACCTTTATGAGATAGATTTAATAACGACGGTTGCGGTGAGACGCTGGGTCCTGAGCAGTCTTTGCTCGGTGCTCGTTTTGTTGGTCTTGTATGTAAACTGGTCGTTTATTTATCATGTGAGTTTAGAACATATATAATATTTAGTATGTAAACTTCGAAAACTTCAACGATGATATGATTATTTTAACTTTTGGTCTCGTAAAATTTGTGCCACAATTTTTACGCAACATTTTTTTTATAGATTATATATTGTATCTCAGCATCATACTCAGTATTATAAATACAAAATTAGATGTTTTCTAAAAATATTGACACCAAATTTCAAGTATTTTCTAAAATTTGTTACTGGATACGATTCTGCGTAAAGGATTTTACATTAAAAGTTAGGTCCCCTTCGAAACTTCAATATGGCTCGAATTTGATAAAAGCTCTTGCAAAAGTTTACTCGCATTTCATTTTAAGTTGCAACACGGGAAACTTTTAAATTTAATGTCGAAATATATTTTGTTTATTGTTAAGCTTATTTAAAAACACCTGGCTTACTTGTGAAATAAAAATGGTTTTGCTTACTTGAAACAAAAGAAATATAAGCTACTGTTTATGGATAGGTATTAGAACTGACACAAACGACTTCGGAAATTAAATGGAAAGTTAGAGAACAATGAAATTCATTTCATTTGTTTCTCATTCTTGGAAATAATTTCATTAAAACACTAATATGAAATGGCGTTCCGAAAACTTAAGTCGTAGATTATTTGTAACCTTTACGATTGTCAAATATTAATTGACTTTTTTCTTTTAAAATAATTAACTGTAATATTAATGTAGGTCCATCTTTTGGAGAATGTTACGTTGGTTAAAATAATTTATGAAAATCTTTTATAAAATACCATTTATTTAAAGATCTCATTAAAATTAATTTCTGATACTTTAAGAAAATTACAATGTTACGTCATTTTTTCTTCTATTTTTTACGCCGTTTAAAATTAATTAATATTTCATTCACGTTTTTTGCAAAAGAAAATTCTCTTAATCTACTTTTGTTGTTTCACCTTTCTTGTTCGATCTATCAAACAATCTAAACAAGTGGATACATATATATATATATATATATATATATATATATATTTATATATATATATATATATATATATATATATATATGTGTGTGTGTGTGTTTGTATATATATACATATATATATATATATATATATATATACATACATATATAATTGTTTTTTTAATTTGTGGATAATTTTACGCATACAACACTCAAGTTGAAAATAAATTTCCATTTTTATATTTGTTCTGAAACCAACAGTAGAGCAAATTGATTGTGCTCAGGAAAACATATTTTAATTATATATTAGGTTAATTATTAATTACAGTTAAAGTTTATGGTGCTGTTTTTATGCACAAATGTGTACAGGCCTAACTAGCGAATAATAAAATGAAAGCGGTAATAAAAAAGAAATATTTATTTTTCTAACATAAGATACTTCAACAATACACCAATTTTTATTGACGTTTACATTTACTTCTTAATCTAATGTAATACATGCATATTATTTCAAACTAGAACGATATATTGTCATAAATCTCATCACTATAAATTAATTTGATTCATATGACTAATTTAAATCGTTACTAAATGACTATTGTAATTGTTTTATGGTACATTCAGCATCAGAATAAGAGGCATCAGATAAAGGTAAACTTTTTGAACGTTTTATTATCTCAATGCGATCTTTTTACATGTTTATTTTAGCAATATGAAACATATCTTTTAAGGTTTTTTTTTCAAATATCACGTATTCTTGAGTATGAACCATTGTTTTATAAACTTGAAATCTATTTCATCCTTTTTTCTAAGCTCGTTGTTGAAGTCATATTATAAACTATATTTCTTAAATATTGTATAGTAATAATGCATTGTATTGTTATTATATAATAATAATGCATTGTATTGGTATTATATAATAATAATGCATTGTATTTTTATTATGTAATAATAATGCATTGTATGCAACTATCGATCTGGTATTTTTTGAGGACAGCATTTGGGATAAATTTCTCCATTATTTCCTGCTCTAAAATATCCCGGTTCAGGATCCAACTTGCACCTGAAAGAAGAAAAAAAAGTTTGTTTGGAAATATGGTTATGTCACATTAGATTACGGTTTTTGAGCTAATGCCACATAATTCAGTAACCTGGTTGAAATATATAAACCTATAATAATAATAACTTGAATTGTATTTGAAGTTTTAGTTTTTATCTTTCTACTATGCTTCTTTGTAACAAAATTGCTCACAATTTCCATTAAAATACATCTTACGAATAAGTTTTTAGGCTTTCTTACCTTAAAAGAAAAAAAAACGGAACTCTTATTATATCAGCTATTTGTCTCTACGTTTTTCCATCTATCGCAACATTTTGTCTCAGAAATGGTTTTGAATAGAACTTGATAGTTGATATATTGTTAGTTGAAGCATAATAACCTTTATATATCTAAATACTATAATATAATTGTATATAAATATTTATATACAATTAAATATCTTTGCTGTGGGCTATTAACCTACCTGAAGATGTGGTAATACAACGAAACCTAGGTCGTGGTAAAAAACTTAAAGAATGTAGAAATAATACTACATCACGTAGTTTCATTTAATTGTGAATATTGTGAATAACCAAAAATAACGACGAATATATTCAATAACGCCACATATATTCAATAAATATTTATATGTCAATTTTTGAAGCACTCAATGGAGTATTCGAAATTACGTTTTCAAAGTCATGTATCGTGTATTTCTCTTAATAGAGCAAGTTGTAAACATTTTAAATAGATTATTATAGAATTTTATTTAAGATAATTCATAAGATATTGCAGAAAATGTCCACAAAAATATTTTGAACTCCTTCCCCACTCCTCAATTTCTGAAATTGTTAAACTCAAAATTATAAAAAAATGGTTTAGTGGAAGTTTACTTGAAGTTCGCCGAAAAAAACTACACCGAGGACTTTATATTTCCCAGTTTTCGAGAAACTTACTCTAATACCTCTTTTGAAAGATATGCCAGGCGATATATTTATATGGTGAAAAATAATACTTTAGAAATATCGAGTCGGTATACCGAGTTCTATTCACATTTATTTGTAAAAGTTGACGTCTAAATTTTCGAATGCTTATAATATTGGATAGATAGTGCTTGTATAGGTAAAACTGATTTGTGTAAAGAATTAATGACTTTTTTAGGTTAACAGTGTAATAAGTTCACGCATTTCTTTCAAATTAGCTGGCCTCTCCGCTGTAAACCATAGTTTACAATGTAATTTAGTACTTCGTTTCACTACACCGAGACTTGAAAGGTATTTGTTATTAAAATTTACTTTGAAGCGGAACCAACATGAGTTAGTGTTAAAATATGGAAATGGCGGACGCTATCTTGCCTTGTATCAACTCGATAAATCCATTCACAGCGGCTCCCCGCCCAACGCCGGCCATGTTTAAGACTAGACGCCCCGTAGTTATTTCACGTAAACATTTCCTCGCCATGTGAGTTCACCTTAATGGCGGGGCGTGAAGGTGTTTCAGCAAATGAATTATTTTCGGACCGTGGAAAGAGTACTGTTTATCCCAAGTAAGCAAAAAAATGTGAGAAATGTGGTTTTATTAAAAAATTTCTTTTAAGAGTTTCGGCATAACTAAATTGTCTGTACACTCGTATTTCGTTATTTTCAAGAGCAAGCTCATCAAACTTAAAGTAATACGTTTGCAATGTTTTTTTTTTGCTGGAGTATGAGAACCTAAGTGTAACTTTGCCAGTTACGGGAATATAACGAGGGATGTATTTAAGTAAAGTTTTATAATTTTTCTAAATTTCATGTAAGAGTTGTCCTGAATGAGGACTTACGGGGAGAATGATTTCCTGATCTTTGAATCCTTGGAACCCAATGTTGAGCTTTAACTCATGAGAGAGTACACTTTCATGCGTCGTTGTGTATATATTGCTTGCTACATTAGTCGCTTTTCATCCCAAGCGATACTTTTGAAGTAAGACCACTTTATCTTTCTTCGTGAAATTTTCTTGTTTTGTTTGTAATTTACACAAATTAAAAATGGGTTACTTCAAATTTAATTATTTATCTAACGCAACGCTCTTTATAAATACTATCAGAGATGTTTGAGTAGTTTCTATAGTATTCTGGAAATCAGAATTTTCTGGAAAAGAGTGGCTATTTTATAGTTGCCAACTTACTATTTATAGCTGTTATTCGATAATAAAATTGGGAAGTTAAGTTAATTACTAATTAACCATTGAATTTTCCATGTTTTTTTTAATATACCTATTTAATGTATCTGGTGGGAAGTGTTCTTTCTTCGTCATTATAGATTTTGCCCTTTTCACCACTCAGGAGAGACACTGTGCTCCTACATATTGACTCTATATCCCATACTACAGAGTGAAATTATGTTTTTAATTTACGCAATACTAATTACATTTGAACTCACTTTCTCGTAGTATTCAAGTTTACATAAAATTAACTTGTTACAAAATAATACTAACATGTGTTATAAATGATATGTGATTGTTATATTTACCCTTATATAATGCATAATAGCTACAAAATATTACACGCACGCAAATGAAGACATAAGTAATGATTTTGATAAATAGGCTTTCACCGAGGTGAAAACATTTATGTAAGTTATTTTCTGCAGGTTAATAAGAAGAGTGGAAAAAGCTCTGGCAATTTTTTTATTTGGAATGTGTGGCGACTCCAAAAGTAAACCCATTTTTTAGTATATTAATTTTGATCTAAGTTTGGATTTTATGAAATACTCAGCAAAATCAGTCTTTCCATACGCCTGTCCTTTTAAATTCTACTTTTACTGGCAAAAAACAGAGTTATTCTCTTGTTTTAGTTATTGTTTTTTGGTAATAAAACATAAAATAAAATATTAATATAGCAAGAAACGAAAGTTAAATGAGGCCTAATTTTATTAATCGTTTTAATTCACTTTTAACAGTGATTGATAATACTAATACCGACATGAAACGTGAATTGATATCGAAATCGGTAAAGTAAAATCGGTAAAATTATTTGAATTTCGTTCAAACTACTATCGAATAAAATAATGTTTTAAGAGTAAATTTGGTCGTCATAAAGAACTCAGTAGTTCAATTCAGCAAGTAATGTGAATTTCCTGTAGTTAGAATCGTTTTGCTAAAATGCGTTAATACTGTAAAAAACACCCTTCTTTTAATGGATTTTCCAACAAATTTATTAGTACCGAGTTATTGGTTCGTTCTACATAAACTTTTTCGAATCTGTAATAAAATCTCTTCTGCTACATTAAATAATTATAAAATGAAATGGAAAACATAAAATTAAAAAGGTAAATTTGATAGTCTTTTTTATAATAAATTAAGCCGGCTGAAAGCGGCTTTCCGAATAATCCGCGGCTTTTAATAAATTTAAAGCAATCTAATAATTCACCCCTCTTTGTGGTTCTTTTTAATACAGATAAATATTTGAATAGCAACAAAGATGACAACTTATTAAGAAGAAACTTTTAACATATTACATGATACTTTATTCAGTAACTTAGAAAATTAATTTTTCCTGTCGTCAAAACTAGTGTTTTTTCGTCTGCAAGATTCTTTCGCTTTCAATTTTAATTCTGAATTGTATGCTTTACTTGTTAAATAGTTAATACCTACAGAGTGTAAGCTTTTTATAAATTACTTCAGAGATAATAATTTCTGTAATATAATTTGCATTTAATTATGCAGTAAAATATTCTAGAATAATATTTAATGTAGTAAGTTATTTTTAAGGAATTTGTGCACATAGTATTTATTTGTGCACATAGTGTTACAATATGTATTCTTTACTTGAAGAGAAATAAGGTTTACCGATACCCAAATATTTATCAAAAAGTTAAAAATTTGCATACGTATTCTTTACTTGAAGAGAAATAAGGTTTACTGAAATTCAAATATTTATCAACAAACTAAAAATTTGCATTAAAATAAATTGAAATTGAAGACAATATGAATTAAATTATATTTTTGTATTTTAGATCAATTGTAGGTTGACGTAATTGAAAATTTAATTAATGTACTTAATAATTCGTTATAATTTAGGTCCATGTTATCAAATTTTAAACGTTACACACAATTTTAAGTAACATTTTAAGAATATCGACTTTATTAAGAGAATTTTGAATTGAAACTCAGTAAATAATGTATCTTACTATTAAAGTAATTGTTTTTCATAAGTTAAAAACATATATAAAAAGAAATTGGCCTTACTTGACAGAAGTTATATATGTTTCTAAATCACCACTTTCATCAGTGTATAAATTTTTCTCATTCCCTTCCGATGGGGCGTTTCTTTTACAGCGTTCACAACTTTTGAGCGACGGGAAACCTTTACCCGTTTTTACATGTTCCTGAAATAGCGAAGTATCATTTTTCCATTCCATTTCCGGCTGTCTAATCGATAATCGACTGTCGGACTGTTTTGTGACTTTACCCAAGATATTTTCGTAGTTCTTTTTTAGTATTTTAATACGGGGTAGCGCCTTTAGTCGGTTAGCGATATCTGTCGAACGTAAGGATGTTTTCTTTGAATCGATTTCTTCTTTTTCCAAGACAATAGGTGTGATCGGAAAAGTTGATGTTAAACGTTTGCCTAATTCAGTTTTGTAGTTTTGTTCATCAAGTGTTTTGCGAAGTGGTAACCCTCTGTTAGATAACGACCTATTTTTATAACTGTTCAATATGTTGTAGATATCTGCAAGTTTTGGTGTATTTTGGGTATTTTTGTTATTTTTATCAAAATATAATTTAGGCGTTGAGAAATATCTCAGGTTTTTTTTCTGATTATTATCATTACCAGTGTAAAATAATTGATTCACAGTAGGTACTGGTTTATTTTGAAAATCGACAGGTTTTACTACTGGGACAATCTGTTGGTTGTTATAATCACAATTTTGCCTAGTAAAATAATATGGTATGAACTTATATTCGTGCGCATAAATGTAAGGCGGTGTTGTAGTATCGATTGAAGAAGCACTTGCTGATGAATCCTTAGGAGTGGGAGGATTAATAAACTTGGCTTGTGATTTCAGATCCTGATACGGTATGTAGTAGTAAACCGGTCTATCGGGAAGTTTTCGATTGGGGTAAAAGGTTGTTAAATATTTTTTTAAGTTTTCGTTCTCTGTCAATGATTTGGTTAGCTCTTGTCTGTTTGTCAATGTGGGTACATTAAAGTGCTGAGGTTTGGTATTTTCCATCGTACCTTGCAAGTTCTTTTGCGATTTTTCAATGACTTCTTTTAAATTGTTAGTAGGTTCTTCTACATTGTTGTTTTTGAGCGGACAGTTTACTTTCTCATTTGATCTTTTAGGCGGGTCTCCATCGCGTTTGTCTTTGGTTCTGTTTTCATCTTGACTATGAGTGTCGCTGACCTTTTCGGAAGATTCTAGTGACTCCGCAAATTTTCTCAATTCATTTGTTTGTATGTCAGCCATCAATAAAAGAAGCTTTTTTAATTTTTCTCTGTCGATTTCTGCATTAGTTTTAGCGCAATCCGTTTTATTTTCAAAAATCAAATTATTTTTCTTTAACATCTGTTCCTTGGTCCCGTAGTATTCATGTTTCGTCGAATTATGCTTGTAACGCACTTGGCAGCTGTAATTTCCGCAGAAAGTCGTTGAGGGCCAAGTCGTGTTAACGGCGTGGTAAGCGCCCGTATCCGGATCTTTGCACGTTAGACCTGTAATTAATAAATTGAATTTATGTATATTATCCCCACGACAAAAATGTAATACGGTTTGGTTGGTAGACAGATTTAATTACGTTCCCTACGGTTATTGATAGAAGAACGGATTTTAGTTCGAAGCTAGAAATATCATAGCAAGATAGTCTTAAAGCAAAGTTGTTTAATAATTTGAAACTTAAAATTTGGCACTTGAAGCAAAAATATTATAGCGACGAAATTATAGAAATTACTTTTATTACACGGCTAATATTTAATTAATTTTTTGATAAGTTACATTTATAAGGAACGATTGATGATCAAAATGTAAAGATTAGCTCATTTCTATAAAGAATTATAGTATAACATTAAAATAAAACGTGTATATCAGACATATAAAAGAATAAAAGATAAGTTAATGATATGTTCACTTTTAATAAACTTATTAAAACCCAAATTGCACACAAACTATTAGCTTCATTGGATCCAGAGAAATATATCATATCCTATAGTTTTATTCTATACATCAATAGAAAAAAACCTTTTGTTTACTATGTCCCACCATCTCTTCCAACATTGTTTAGTATTTTCAACGGATTTATATGCAAATTTGGGTCTAAAAAATTAAATAAGAACGTATTTATTTATATTATTTATAGTTTGGATTAAATATTAAAAGTTTAAACGTTATAACGGGATACAGCATCAATTACAATTGAGATGTAATATCGTTTGTCCAAATCTTAAGATCCTTATCCAAGATGATAGTGGATTAACTGCGCCAGCGCGGTAAAACAATATTTGACTTGATTAAGAACCATATTATTAACATCATTACAGGCACCTTTTGTGCTACGATAATATCTGGGTTCATGGAAATATTACCAGCTAATGGGCAAGTCACGTGTAACTTTTATAAGTGTTATTATTCAAACATTTTTAGCAATTATTCTCAGGAATTTGATATATTTGGTTATGTATGTAATTATAATACAATTTTTGGGTTCGAAATTTTCTTAACCGTGAAATTTTCTTTCATACGTACAGACAATACACATATTAAAATAGCATTTGGCTAGGTTTAAGGAGATATTTTTAAATGAAGCTACATCATTGTTGTGGAAAAACTTCAGGTAACTAGGAGACTAAGAGAATGATAAATGGTGAGCTGATATTATAAGGTACTAGCTTTTGCGCACGGTTTTGTCCGCGTGGTATTACGAAAATGTAAATTTTTTTTCAAAGAAATAGGGTTTATATTTCAATCAAGCCAGTTTTGTGGTTACGAGGTAAGTATTGTTTTGAATATAATTTGCCAGATCTAACTTTTTACATTTATTGTAGGTCAGTGCCGTATGCAAGTTATGCGATGGTAATTTGAGCTAAAATGGCATACAATAATTAACTCATGAATTTGGCATGTCGAATGAAATGTGTACTACCAATTTTTAAAATGAAATTAATGGCAGCGCGTTCAGTTTTCGTGCGCGGGTAAAATGTTTTAGCGTTTACGTTCAGTGCTCTACTTTTGTACATTATAGCATAATTACACGTAACCTACATTTTAATCTAAGGTGTATACTATCCACATGCATTATTTCATTAAAATCGAAAAAAGAGAAACAAAAAAATAAAGGAACAACTTTTCCATGTAGTAAAGGACCCAAACAAATATAGAGAGAATTTTTTTGTACAGTGAGTGTAGTAAGCATTATTATGCACATCCTATTTTTAATCTTAGATGTATACTCTCTATATGTAAAATTTAATAAAACTCCGTTAGACGGTTTAAGCGCGAAAGGAAGACAAACAAATATAGAGAGAACATTTAAAGTACGCGGTAAGTCTGATTATACACATTCTATTTTTAATCTTGGATGCATATTGTCTATACGTAAAATTTCATTGAAAACTGTTAAGACAGTTTAAGTCCGAAAGGAAGGTAAAGAAATGTGAAGATAATCTTTCTGTATAGTAATCCTAATTTACAAAGTAGTCGTAAAAGAAAGACAAACAAACAAATAAATAGGAAATGCTTCATTCTATTATGCTTGCAAGGATTGTACCGATGAGAAAATTTTAACGGTCGCAGGGAGAAATTAAATATTTTTCTATATTTATTTTTTTTACACTTTGTTGAAGTAAAGTTCCTTACAACCAATATTTTTATTTCACTCTTACAGGCCAATTTCTTACGATGTCTACTACTTTCATTCCTTCAAACGCAAACACAAGTGAATAATCATAGTAACGTACTACGATTAGTTTGATAAATTATATTATATATATATAGCGAGGTCTAAATGATATTCATTTATAAGAAAGATCCATATTAAAACTGGTTAATGTATATTTGATATTTATGGTTGACTTGATGTAGAAGTTGATGTCCAATAACTCCAAAGTTGATTTCAATTAAAATAATCTAATTTAAGATATCCGATTACAGCTTTGATGAACATTTTGAAGGTCAAATATAATTTTTTGTTTTACTATGTAATATATACGTACTATTTACTTTAGAAGAAAGCTGCATTATTTTGAAATCTGACATATATATTGATTATCTCGAAAAAAAATACTTTTAAGTAGAAAAGAAAACTCCTCGGTATAAACCGATCCATTAAAAGTAATATATGTGTAATTCTTCCCATTAAAAAAAAACCTCTAAAGAATAAAACTCTCATTGTGTTGTTTCCATGGAGATGTCGAATTACGAACTTTATAAGCTTACACAAAAGGACTACTCTTCCAGCCGCTTCAGTGCCTTTTCTACATTTAACTAGTCAATGAAATGCAATCTGGAGCGGCAAAAGGCGGCACTACGCATTGCTTTCAAGACTAAAAGTGAAACGAAATTCGTTTTAATGACGAGGCCCCTTCCTGATTGGACGGCGCGAGCGAGCAGCACCCCGTTGCGGTCCGCCGGCCGCCTGTCAACAAATTAACATCAATTTATATCTTCGCCTTCGGTAAAGGCTTTGTTCGCGATGAGGGTGTCCCACATATTTAGTCTACTACGGTTTAAAGCATCATGGTTTACTCCTCTGCTACGGTTTAAAGCATCATGGCAGTTTGCTGCAAAATTTTATGTTTTAAGTGGATTTATATAAAAAACATGAGCCCAAAATGCATCAGGTATCATAAATGTGATCAGAGGAAAAGGTTCGAAATTGAAAGATTATGGGAGTAAAATTAAGATTTATACACACACACACACACACACACACATATATATATATATATATATATATATATATATATATATATATATATAAATATAGGTGAAGCGCGTAACGGGGCGAAAGACGGAGTTATTAATCAATCAAAAGAAAGATTTGTTAAGATGTTTGTAAACGTAAACATGCAAAATAAATTGGCCGGCAAGATGTGTGAAAAAATAACGAAATATAGTCTAAACGGGACTACAATTTACTAATAAAGATTAATATCATTAATAATAGTTAAACATATGCGCATATATGAATAAATGAAGGAGATTCGTTCCTCTATCATTAAATAGACATTAAACTCACAGATAGATGATTTAAACGGAATATCGGGTTACTAAAAAAGAAACAAATTACACTTGAACCAAAACATGTCAATAGATTGTTTTTATGTTCAATTAACAGGTTATCTGTTATTAATAGTAATAGGAGTTGAATTAAAAAACGGATATTTTTAATGTAAATCTTTATTTTGTCACCATGTCGATACTATTATGAAAGAAGAACGGAGTATACCATACTCATATTTGAATCACATCTCAATTTTTTTATCTAATTTAATAAGTATTTTAACAATGGATAACAGCTAATAAATTTATAGTATCACAGAGTTCGAGTAATATCTAAAATTAAGAATATAGATCTTCTTGTCTGTTATCTTCTTATATAGATTTTTAGCTCATTATGACATCTTTTATTTAATATTTCGGCAAAAGTAACATTTAATTTAATGTTAATTATAAAACAGAACTCTCGTGACTGTTGTGCTCATATTTCATAAATTATAACGGGAAACCACATATAGTTTCACTTTTATATTTGCGGATTTAATTGTGAGGTATTTATTTTATATTTAGAATAAACACTCAAAATAATCTATTAAAAATGAATATACTTTTGGCCCATTTGAATATATTTCATTTTAGTGAAAAAAAAATAAATGGTGTAAAATTTTACGAAGTATTACAGATAATGTTAGCAAATAATTGTAAAGGAAAGTTAAGAATATTATAAAAATGAATATTTTATAACCAAAGCCTTTGTACTTCAAAGCACACAGGTAATATTGAAAGTAAACGATATACTTGTCTATCAGAACGTACTAATTGACAGATTCGTTAATCCACCCAAACATCAAACGCTTATGATACATCACACAGATAAATAAAATTAAAATTCTGTTTGTTTTTGAATTTCTAGCTCTCAATTAATTTTCCCGTTTGCATATCTGCTACTGAAGAACTACTTCGTTTTGAAACGTAGTATATCAAACAGTTTTGAAGTTACGATGAGAAAATGTTATACTATGCCACATGGAATTTCTTTAGTATCAGGCTGCATACATAGGCGAAACGGGCAGGGAATGGGAGGATGGAGTGCAAGTTTACGACAATATTTAAACTAAACTAATTAATATGCGTCTAATGTAAGAGCATAACGTGAACGCAATAGAACACTGCATTTGTATTTCGGAATTTCACGCAGACAAAGTCACAAAGTACGGCTAGATTTTATATAAAATCCTGACTAACGTAAATGCGCAAGTGAGTTTCTTTGTTTACTTATTTCACTCTTCGATCCGCATACATGTATCCTGCTTGACGGAGATGAACGTAGAATCAGTTAACTTTCATCCCAGAATTTAATTAATTTTTTTTTAATTAAAAAAAAACACCCCGTTAGGCATAAGAACGCTAACATAAGTACTTGTGTATGTATCAAAACTACTTAGCTATTTCCAATTTAAGATCCCATATATTTAGAGGGTTCTTATTTTTAAATTACACCAACATTTTATACCCTTTTCAGGCGAAGGAAAATGCGAGTCAAGATTGTAGTAGTCATAGTTTTTCGATGTATTTTTCGATGTGTTTAGTTGTTTTGTTGTTTATATACATTGATTACTTTTCACTACTATTCATAAAAGACAATATATTTGAGCAAAAAAAAGTAATTTTCTTATAAACTAAATTCAATCTTGAACCGGTTTTTCTAAATATGTGCTCCTACTAAACATTTTCCAATTTTTTTCATAGCAAACGTATTTAACTCGTATAGCATTCAGCGAGAATTAAATTTAACTTTTAGTTTAATGTATTCATACATTTTGTGAGACTAACGGATACACGCCATATAAAAATATGATGATGAGATGCGTAAAAATAATGTTGCCCATGGTAAATGCATGACCATATTAAATGCATTCTCGCTTGGATACTCGTTTGCATTACTGTACGTTGCAAGCGACAACATCTTTATTTCATTGCTCGAAATATCGTTATTTTTATAACAGTGCCTGCGAGCACTTCGTATAATTCAACCGACGTTGCCCACGTTTGTACAGTGAATCATTATTGGAATAAGTTTAAAAATGAAGAAGCAAACCAGCAAACAAAGTTAAATTATTAAAAATTGAAAATTGAAAAGTTTTATGTGTTGTAATTGCTATGGCTTGTTTTTTTTGTTACAAAGGCTTTGGTTATAAAATATTCATTTTTGTAATATTCTCAACTTTTCTCTACAGTTATTTGCTAAATACTTCGTAAACGCGAAAGAAATGAAACGCTTCTTCGTTCAGCGAATATTAATTATTTTATAAAATGTATAGTTTGTAAAATCATTCTCATTTTGAATAAATATATCGAACATCATGACGTCCGAGTACAGTAAAGGCGCTTATTTTCAATTTAAGATCTGTTTACTTTAAATTTATCATCGGTATACTAGTTATACCGAAACAAACTGTTTCGACTTCTTATTTTGTTTTTATTTAAGTACTCTTTTGCAAAAAAAATCCATTTTATATATTTTGAATTATCATTTTTCCAAAATATTACTTCTGTTTTTATGACTAGTTGATTTGAGTTCAACGCGCCAGTTTTTTCATTGCCTGTCGCTCTATTTTAATTACATTATTAGTCGTCTGTATCTTGTACTTCCGTACTCCAAGGAAACCTTATAATTTTTCTATTTATTTATTTCACATGGGAAGAAACGGTCCCAAATCATGACCAATTAAAAATTTATGACTTTCATGCTAGATACTCACTTGTATCCTAACATTCTCATATATTATATTGTTCTACGTTTAATATTTAGTTTTATACACATGAGTTGAATAACAAAAAATCTTAAATTATAAATTATATTATCGGTATGAATTCAAGTCATTTAAAACAATAATGGTGTAGAAAATAATTTTGCTAGTAGATGTTTCAAATTTGAATGCTAGTTTAAACGTACTAAAATAAAAACATAAAAAGATTAAATATTGATTTTAGTGCACCTCATCGGAACGGCCATTAAAAATGGAATTCGATTTAAATTATCATTTTTAATTAAGCTCAGTTTTTCAAATTTGAAGCTTCAGAATGGCGCCCAATATATAACTCGCCCTCTCATTTTCCTAGTGTAAATTTGAAAAATTTGAAAAATTCCAGATTAAGTTAGAATTTTCAAGGGACAATTTTAAGGGACTTAGATAATTATGGAATCTTACTTTACGCGTGTTTCGACATACATTTGAATGATTTTTTATTTGTAAAAGTTGTGTATTTTATTACCTTCAAAAATTTAATTAATGATGTGAAATTAATTTTTATTTTGTCTTTTTGCAAAAAAAAGTAATTCGGTCTAAACAATATAAAAGAATAAGTATATTGTTATGTTTCATCAGAGATATCATACGTGTAGGTAGATATATATATTATATGCTTGGTCATAGAGAATATGCTGTCGACGATTTAAACTCATTTAATGTTGCTGCTATTGAAATAAGACGGGCATATTCATTGCACTTTACATTTAGGCTACCACATTGAAATGTATCTATAAGACAGTTATACTAACGGTACAATCGATCGACGTAAGATAGCGAGATAAAATGATTGGTCATTTCATCTGATATCGACATTAATATTCATCCAGTTTACCGAACGTAACGTTGTCCCTATCGAGGGTTATTGGAGTATATGCATCTCCGTTCTTTAATGACGGTCGGTTTGTGGAGAATTTTGGACGTAACCTTTTACTGAGTAATAACATATTGTGCGCTATAAAGTAGTTGGTGGATTAGATGGGTCCTTCAAATGTTTGTATTCAGTTTCGAAATATAATACTTGATCCTTAGCGCTTGGAACCAGGAATTTGTAATTAGGTTCAATGTTATGAAAGTAAACGTAACATATTATTGAAACGGTGTATGTGTAAAAGTGTTAAGGGAACATTATTTGTGTATACAGATTATCCAAACAGTAAATTGTATCAGCGACTAACGATCAATTGCTTTGACTAATGAAATTTTGATTTCACTATAAATATGCCACGAATTTAGGGTAAATTGCGGTATTTGAAAGTGAAATTGTAACTATGCAAATGCATTTTGGAATAGGTACTTATTTAGTTGACAATATTGTTTCAAGTAGCGTCCGAACTTCTATGTCTTCTGGTAAAGAAATCAACAATTTTTAAACATATATTTCGTATTTTTTTGTATAGTCCGCGTATACGCAATATTAGCACAGTGGGAGGGAGGTTGATTTGCATTTCGCGCGTTCGAATTGCTAAACAACCCGAATTACTAATACTGTTTAATTGCTGCGCTGTTATTAGCCATTGTAGATGAATAATAACCTAATTATAATATGTAAAACAAATAGTGCGCCTATGTTTGCGGAATTCCCCGAATTTGTCCCTTGACTTTTGGATGTCTTTTCTTTAAATATGTGTTAATACCTGTTTGAATTTTGCTCCTGATTCATAGAAAATATACAAATTTAAATGAATAATAAGAGAGGAAAAATTTTTTTGAGACGTGAAACCCGGGTTTTCCATTCTAAATAAATAAAAAATTCTATTTTATTGTTTTTACGTGAACTTAACATTATTTTACATATTTTTAGTGATAATACGTTTAGTGAATAGTCTTTTGAATTTCACATGACAAAAAAGGAAAAGTTAGGTATTTTATTATTTTATTTCATGTGGCGTGGATAGGTAAACTTTCTAAGATAATATTATACTTAGTTTCTCCAAAAAACAAGGTAGAGAGCGCTTTATTTTTTTTTTGCAAAAAGTGTCGAATTCCCTTTCATGAAATTTTTTTTACAAATTAAAAATGTCAGTTTAACAGAAGATTTTTAACAGTGGAATAAATTGAATACAAAATATTTCTTTCCCTATCATTGTTTCTCATTATTATTTTAATTTTATAGCATAAACAGTACAGCTAATCAAAAATCTACGAAATTTACCTTTCTGACTGGTGCTTGTCGTAGAGGTTCTATTTTTATTAGATTAATTATGAATTAGAATAATAATAAATGCAATGTGAATTATTTCTTTAAATCGTGCTAAAAATAATTAGTTTCAAAATTACATTTATAACTGAGAGTCTTATAAGGTGAGATATTAGAACAAATGGGCGTATTTTTTATATATGCAAAACCTTATAGATTAAATATAAATATAAATATATATATATATATATATATATATATACACACACACACACACACACACACACACACATATATATATATATATATATATATATATATATATATATATATATATATATATATATAGATGTAGTTAGCATATCACTTGAACAGTAGCTTAGATGAAATAGATTGATGCAGTTAGGCTCTCATTTATATAAAAACATGTAGAGAAAATGTCTGAATAATAAACATAAGATGATTATTAGTTTCAATATAAACTCTTATGATCTGCTATCGGTATACGACTATGAAATTGTAATTTGTATATATCAATTTGTTTTAATTATCCACAACTTCCATTTCTTGTAAACAGATTTTACTTATGATCATTATGGTGATGTTACTTATTATTAACATCAACTTCCGGTGTTACGTACGTGAAAAGTTAAATAACGATGGAAATAATAAACATTGAAAGAAAAAGACAAAAAATTCGCATCTGATACTTTTATCGACACACAAACTTTGGATATGTTATGTATCTGTTCATTTATACATTTAAACCATCTCTTAGCAAGATGAGTAGATAGATTGTGATTGCCGACTTATATGTTGACCGCTTTCAAGTACAGGGCCGTCCTGGAATTCACTTCAGTGGAACATCGTATATATGTTGCCAGTTTCTTTTGCCAACACTATAGCTTGTATAATTTGCCATGTTACGAAATAGTAGAAAGTTTGTTTTTTTGGCGGTTACATTTTTTAACTCGATGTTATATTAATTTTTTTTGGATCATATTATTTATGTAGAAAAGTAAAATATGGTAAGATTGAAATTGGCACTCTATAACGGAATAATAAATTTACTACCTCACGTGGCTACTAAAAGTGAGATGTTAGTATTCCAGTAGATCTTTACTTTTACATGCCAATTGAAATATCAATTTCTAAACGCTTATTAAGAACCAGCAGTTTTTATACGGTTCATAAATTTAGTTCATTTCGGGGGTTTAATTTTTTAACTCGATGCTATATTAATTTTTTTTGGATCATCTTAATAATATAGTAATGTAAAACATAGTAAGATTGAAATTTGCACTCTATAACGAAATAACAAATTTACTACCGCACGTGGTTAGTAAATGTGACATGTTAGTGTTATAGTAGATCGTTACTTTTACAAGTCAATTGAAATATCAATTTCTAAACGCTTATTAAGAACCAGCAGTTTTTATGCGGTTCATAAGTTTCGTTCATTTTTTATTACTTTCTTTGCTGTACAATATACTTTATAATATATTTCATCTTTCGATATTTTTCATGTTTTGTTCATCTGCAAAGCATTCATTCATGTTTAATGACATTTACTATCGTTTCAATACTACTCGAGGCATGATTGATTTGTTCTGTCTCAAGGTCGTTCAGTCAATTATAAGCTAGTAAATGTTAGTGAAAGAAGAAACAGACTACTTTGGAAGCTATACAAGAAAAGCATTAGTCATTTTTTTAATAAACAAAAACGTCTACGTTAAAGTACTTGGAAAGGTATGCTTTTATTGCGTCTAACAATATCCATTATTAGGAACGCAGTAACCATTATTGGAAAAAATATTTAATATAAGATTGATTTTATACAAAATGGATTTGAGTTACTGTTTTTTTCGACAGTCGACTGTCACATTTTTAGACTTTCATGAAAAAATTGTAACAAAACAAAACAAACAAAAATCAAATTGTCATTTAAAAGATGGTATGCAAAATACTTGACTTGTTCAATCAATCATTTAGAAATAAGAAAACAATACAGCTTATATATACGTAAATTAAATATTATTTTTTACCTTTTTTAACATCATGACCCATGGAACTGTTCACGAACCACGCGTAAAATATCCATATACACACTAAACTCTTCACCAAACGTAAACTAACATTAAATACTTGTTTCATAGTTCAACAACGTAATTATATATCTTCAAGTAACTTTGATTAAACTCATCGACGTCACTTTTACATTAGTTTATTCGTCACTAGATCATAATATAATTAAATTGCCACTTGAACAGAGAGAGTTGCATTGATTTGCAGTGCGAGTCGTTAGCTGTTTGTACGTTGCAAGTTATTGAAATGTCAACACAGTTGTTGAAATTTGAGCTCTGTGCGCTTCTCATAACATCAACATTGCGATTTATATATTTGTGCCGAGTAAGAATCTTTCAGGGGTTTTTAAATAGGAATGCAACTGCATCGCTCGATAATTAGATGATTTTAGTTGCAAATATTTATAATGAAAATTTTATATATTACACAGATCTACGAAATTATATTTTGGGCGCATATGTATGTATATATATATATATATATATATATATATATATATATATATATATATATATTGAACAATAGTTTAAGTATCACTTAAATTGCATTTGAAATATAGTTTAATTCATCTCCAGGTAGTGTCGCAAGTTACATTAGTCAGTTACATTATAGCTAATTTCTAGCTTTTAATTTAGTCACAAGAGATGCATTTAATGACTATAAATACACTCAGCGCGCCCAGGATTCTGATAAATAGTGATAATGTTGTTGTTACTAGTATATAAATATAAATGGCTTTTAAATCACAAACGTTTATGTAAGTGTACCTTTACATTGATTACGAAATAAATAAATGTTGCTGTCAGTTAATTATTAAATTATATAGTTCTAGAGTTGAGTAATTATACTGATAATTATTACTTAACTTTTCGTCAACATCTTCAAAAGAAAACACGTAATCTCTTCTTAGGTGTAAAATAGAAATATTTCATTGAAATTTGCTCAGTGGTTATTGTAATGCACGGCCTCGTTTTCACGTTTTTATTTACGTGTTTATATTAAAAACAGTTATTTAGTTGAAGTCCAATACAAACTTCAAAATCAAACTGTTCATTAGAATCGTCAGATGAAAAAAAATGTATTCCCTTGAATGGATTGCTCGGATTTGTTAGTTGTGCAATATTAATATAGATTTTTGAAACTCGCTTAATTGATTGGTAAAACAACTTTAATCGTTTGTGTTTAATTGGAAAGCATTTTAATATAAACCGTAACTCCATTCCCGTTTAGATTTTAGCGAAAATTTCCTTAATTACAATTCATTCGATAATAAATATAGCTAAACTTGTAAGATACCATTTATTATCTGTACACTCACGCTTGTCATTAAACGTCTGATTTGAGCCGCGCTCCGCGGCGGCAAGGCGGCTGTAACGGAGCCCGGGCGCCCCGCTAACGATACATCCGCGCACGAGAATTCGCTCACTCACTGCTGGAATCATTAATCAGCCGCCCGCCCTACATTTTGTGTCAAACTCGTATATACGCGCAATTCGATCCAATTTAAAAGGCCTTTATTATAAGTTGAACGAGTACGCCTCACCTGTGCAATTTGCTTTGTTGATCACTTTGTTGAAGTTTCATTCTGAAAAATCTTCTATGACGGCAATGAAATCCAAAATACTTTGGACCGTCAAACAGTTTCGTAGTGATATTATGCGATCAGAAAATATTGAACATTTTGCCAATTTGAAGCTAATGCATTAACTAGGATGACGAAAAAATAAGAAATGGGATACTGTAGGTTAAATGAACGTTTTGATTGCTGTCAGGTTATAATAGTGAAAATTGATTTCTCTTTTTTATAATGATAATTAAAATAATCATCCTTTTCCATGATCAAAGTGATTATGTTAGTAGAACTGCTGCTGGATTTATATGAGTAGAGATAAAATGAGACTAAGAGGAGCGAAGTATTATTTAACGTAGGGTACTAGATCCTTTATTATTAGGACTGATCAATTAGTACTGATTCAATTAATATATATATATATATATATATATATATATATATATATATATATATATATATAAATTGAACCAGTACTGTTTTCAAACAAAAGATCCAAATTTGTTTTATTTTTGCCAAAAAATAGGATACTGCCCTTAAATGTTTGATATAAAAAGATAGCTCTTGAAAAAAAATCCTCGTGTACCATTTATCATTTGTTCCTATTATTCTTTAATAACTCGAAAATAATTCCAGTAACGGCCCTCACTTGAGGACATCTGCCGACGAAGCTGACTGACAGCGTACGCTTGTGGCGAGTGTCGCATTATGTGTAAGGTCCCGGCACACATACCTCTGGCGGATCCATTAATGCATTAACATTCTCGACATGTTGCCGTACCTGTTTTGCATTTTCTGCACATTGGTAAACTATAATCCTGTCTACGCTACGGGAAAATAAATTTTACGAATATACATGGAAAATAATTCATTTTTATCGTTGGACTCGGTTCTTTGCAAATATTAAATAACTTTGAAATGGGCTAGCAGATTATACGTGATTGTAGTTATTCTGTGTTTTGTAGTTTTTTTCACCAGAAATTACTGTACTTATTTTTTATAGATTACGCAATGGGTAGTCTTATTTAATGGTAAAAAGTTATCAATAGAACACATTGTTTTGACACGTTTGAATAAGTCGAATTTTCAAATGAGCCTATTCAATACAAGCAATGCCTAAACAAAGACCAAGAAATAAAATAAAATCTAAAAATTAATGTTCATAGGTTCAAAGCGGCATTTTATAGTCTACTTCACATTCTTTACTTTGGTCCTGGTTTATACAGACCGCACACTTCAGCAAATCCCTTTAGTAAATACGCATGTTGCCGTTGTGCAAGATTATTTAGTTGAATATTATGTTACGAACTTCAGGGGTTTTCGCTTTTCATGTACAGCTTCTAATTTTGACACGTATTATCTTTGCCATATTTCACTATAAATTTTATTAGCGTGGCGTTATCGTACATAATAATATATTTGTTGCGACTCGATATTTAAAGCCAGCCTCAGTCGTCACTAAGACAGATATGGAGATGTTTTGTAGTCTTAGCATCAATGTAAGGTACGGAATATGTTATTTTGCATAAACGTTAAACATTAACATAAAAAATGAAAATGTGTATAGAATACTTCATTATGAACTGATTGACATAATTTTGGTGTCAATTTATAATGCTTTGAAAAATCAAAATGTTTAAAACTGTCACATATAATGTTAGTCAGGGTAGTAGGTTATCTGGGGTGAATAATATATATATATATATATATATATATATATATATATATATATATATATATACACATATAACTTATTTTAAAAAATAGATATACAATTCTAGGATCGCTGTGTCTAGAAAAAATGTAAGGAAAGACGAAATTATGAGTGGAAATGACCATATGGAGCGCAACAGATTTTTACAATCAACTTAGACTAACATTGGGAGAAGAGTAACTTGTACTCGATTTGTATAAAATTAATGTCAGCTCCGTCGATTTTTTTTGGTATGTTAGATTTTTTTTCAAAAAGTTTATTTCTAAAATTGTTTATAATACGATTTGCTCCAAAAACGCTGGCAAGTTGGATTTTTTTTAACTGTTAATTTTTTGTCTATGAGAAATAGATATTTATTTTATTTTGCTTTATATTAAGCTAATAATAACAGTTTAGTTAACTTTTTTACATTTACCATTATTTGAAAATTTTTTTTATACTTTACTATTATTATACACGATGAAAAGAATGATCCAGTTTGCCTCAGTCTGTCTCAGTTCTTCACACGAAAAAACACCCGAAAATTAAAAAAAAAACCGTATATATATACATGTGTTTCTTTTAATCCCAGTGATTAACTACTTTATGTAGGTTATAATTTTATAAATCACATTATACTACATTTGGGAAAACGACTTTTAGATAATATTTAATAAATTTATGGCATCTGTGCGCCCATCGCGATTCTTCATCGTTATTTTTCACAGGAAATTTGATTTTTTGTATAATTATTCGATTACTAATTAATCATTTGATTGTCACATCAGTTTTTTTTGTAACCAATTATAAATTTATAATTCATAACTAGATGTAAAATTTATTTAGTTTAATAAATGTTTTTTTATTTAATAATGAATTTATGTAACAAGGGTAAAAATATTAAAGAAATGACATAGCATAAATTTCCCTGCAAAGAGCGGGCAGAATAGTTAATTTATAACAATATAATTATAATACGAAATTTTTACTCAACTAAAAACGGGGCTAGTAACAATAATATCAATAAAGAAAGAATGCGAAACCATACTGAGACAGTAAAGGTGTGTGCAGGAAAATATTAGGTATTCTCATTGTACCATTTACGACGTTGATTGTATTATTCAGTTGTTTTCCCAATCTATATCTAATAATAAAATCTACAATCTGTATCTAATGATAAAATGTATCTAATAATAAAAGGAATCCGACAAAACTCATAGTCAATAACTGAAATCCACTACATAGTTGGTATGAAAAGATATCATTCGGGTGGTTATTTATAGTGAGGGTGTAGGACGTAAAAGCGCCATTGTAGGCCTTTTGTTTTTGTTTGACGAAATTTAATTATTATGCGTACTTTCAAGAAGTTTTAGTAATTGACAGTAATAAATAGTCTCATGAAACATATATGAGAGTTGGATGATACCAACTAAAGTTTTGGTATTAAAAGGCCTTTGTTTGTTTAATAGAGCTATAGTGTATCATAAATACGTGATGTATTTAATTACTTGTTATTAAATTTTCTTTCTATTTACTTCTTGTTTTGTTATAAAGGGGACTAGTTGAAACTGTTATAAGATATTTATTCATTTTTCTTACTCATTAGTTATTTTAATGAATTTTTCATTTTAATTAGTTCTGCATATTGTTTTGTATAAATCGTTGTATTTTTTTGAACGTTAAAACTTTTGCAAACCTATGGGAGTGGTAATTCAAATTACGAGTATGTATTGGTTATTGCAATAGTAATTATAGATAATACAAGTTATGTTCGGTTTTTTTAATAATATAATCTACGCTTTTAATGTGCTTCAATTGATACCACGGACGGGGAGTGTGACAACTGTCACATTACACACGTACAAATTTCACGAAGTAAATTGTTAAAGTTTTGGTATTGTATCAAAATAAAAAAAATATTTTACAGTCCTTAATCTAAATCAGCTTCTTATTAATTACCCACTAATTTCATAAAGGAGAGAGTTTTTGTCGCTCGTTTGTTTGTTCTTTAAGTTATGGCGCAATAAAGATTTATCCGTTTGAGATAAATTTTTCACCATCGATCCAGATGTCCAAATGGTACATAATATTTATTTGGAATTATTGATATATTTTTAGCAATGAGCAATGACTGTTTAAATCAAAGGAGTCGTAATACGTCAGGTGTACTTTTTAATTCCAGGTTAAATGTGGTTAATTATTATTAGAGATTATTTATTATAAGCATTTTATGTTACAAGATCAAGTCGTAATGTTTTTTATTCGATTAGAGCACAAAACGAATAGTATAAGATCAAGTCATAATGTTTTGTATGCGATTAGAGTATAAAACGAATAATAAACCATTTACAGTACCGTTAATATAATCACTATAAATCAATATTGCCTGGGAGGGTTTGCCAGAAATTAAATACAATTTCGGTATACGGCAAGACGTTTACATTGTATTGGCGTGGACTACGTGAGTGGAAGATTTATATTTAAAATTAAATATTTAACGTAATTAAATAGCACAATAGAAATAAACATTTACACTTGCTCACGAATAGTACATTTCGTACATTTCGATAATAAAATGCTGAGTACTGTTGTTGATATATTTTAGCTTAGACGAATTAATAAAGCTAAATATATTAAAATGGGATTAAATATCTATCCTCATACTACCCCGAACTTAATCATGTATATGCGTAATAACTATGTACGAATTTGAGAGCCATAATTTTTTGTGGCTTTCTTCGAACTCTCATTTAAACAAATAAAATAATCTCATTTAAAATATAGACAGTTAATCGTTTAATGCAATCGGAACCTTATATGCAATAGAGGTCGACCGTGCTACACTGTGACTAAGGGCGGTGTCAGCACGGCCGCGGCAGGAAGCGTAGCGTGCGCAACTGTCTTACAGGGCATCGGCACGTACGTACGATGTGTGACGACGGCGCACTCGCACTGTACGTGACCTCTCCATTGGGAAATAATTTTGAATGTTCCAGACAAGGTACTCGTTAATTGCCTGATGCATTGAAATTTATGAAATTTTAGAATGATTGAATTAACAGAGTTAATGACGTTGATCTACTTATGTCACTCATAGGTCTGTATAGGGTGGTCACTTCTCAAATTGGACATTAGTGGGCGTTACTAATTGTTTTAGCCACACGGTAGACACAATCAGCGTTTCTCAAATATATGATAATATAGTAGCTAGAACATAATAACGTAAGCGTAAAAGAAAAACATCATATTGAGAAATTACATTGATTTGTTTTCTCGAATTAATTTACTTTGGATACTTTTTGTATTCATTGATTGGTTGTTTAAAGTTGATCGAAGTCATATTAAGTTATGAAGATGTCCACATATGAGGGACGTGGAGTAGTTTATTTTCCCTTGATTTTTTTAATCTCACATAGTGAGAAAGTTACTTGTACAGTAGCACAGTCCAAAGGCTACACTTTGAGCCTTTTCAATATGTAATTTCAAATAAACCGACAAAACATATTTTCTGGCCACCCTCATTTTATCGAAATACTATAGAAACCCCAAATACGGCCAACGGTACTGTGAATTTATTACCAATTTTGTTTTGCTTGATGAAAAACATATCATTCTAAGTTTAGTTAAAATTAAATGTAAATTCATTTAACTTTAATTTCGAAGCTACGTAAGGCAAAAATTAGTTCAAGTATAAATTTTATTCGTATCTTCAAGGCTAAAATAATTTCGGAGTGTTTGTGAGTGAAATGAATGGTCGCAAATCGTTTGAAAATTTTCGAATCCACAGCACTTATCATCAGCATCATACAGATGAATTAATCGAGAAATCGCGTCATCAGTTTAACATACATTGCGTTAATTTTTTTCTTTATCACAGCTCCGACGACAGTAATTCTATGAAGCCTAAAAATATCTTACCCTAAATCTTAACCTATGTTTAATAATTTAATGATATATTTTCAATATCTTAGACATAAAAAATTGAAGTAAAGCTCAATATTATTTGAAGAATCTAAATTCGCAAGTAATGGTTGAGTAAAATTCTTAAATGATGCTGGAATTTTTTCACCACCAACGTTTTTAATAAATAAGCTACTAAAGTCACGTTTCCTCCTTCGTGGAAAAGCGTATGTCATTTCATCGTTGAAAGTGATTACTCCCACTCACAAAGGGTGTAGGTTGATGGCAGAACTCGTTTTTTTTATGTTTTGCAGGTCAATAGAAAGCATTATGTGACAAGATAGGCAATATAAAACTTTGCGCGGATAATTAGATTTCAGGATAAAAATAAGCTTTGAAAATACGCTTTTGAACAACATGGTTAGTATTGCCTTGTAAAAATGTTTAAAGTTTTTGTTATCATTTGTTTACGGTATGTGAAATGATATTTGCTGGATTTAATAGCAGCCACATTCAAATAAAAATAGCTTTTGGCATTTTCACCTCGATTGCATATCTATTTTTTCCTGTAATTAAATTTTTTTGACTTTTCAATATTCGTGTTACAGTCAACTCATAGAAACTTTGTAAAAATATAAGGTAAAATACATGTTTAATTATGATATAGAAGATCGTTAATTGTCAATTATTAAAAACCAATAAAATGAAGTCAAACATGCACTGGAAGTACGTTTTAAATTATCAGTGTTATTTTGATTGTTTTTTATTTTTTTTTATATATTTATCTGCTGTACTGAAATAACACCTTGTTAATTTAATATCATTACAGAAAACTTTCTTATCAATTTTTTGAATCTTTTGGACATTCTTAATCTATGTCATTAATTTAAAGTTCCCGCTGTTGGTTAAACTTGCTGCATTATATATTCACACAATCCTCGTCATGAGTTTATTTATAGGATATAATTTTTTTCTCTAATATATGGTACATTCAAGATAAAAGAAAATTCCTGAAGCCCATTATTTAAACAATTTAGAAACAAAACGAACGAAATATGAACATTTCTAGGAAGGAATAATTACTTTTAAAAACAGGACCGAGCTCTTCATTTACTTTATTAAAAAAAAAATAAATATTATAACCATTTTCTATTAATAGATATAGCAAATTATTTAGTGTAGTTGTTATCTATAGAGGATGCAGATTGCATTTTTTCTGCGAATATGTAACGTCTTCCACTACGCATCTCCCTCTTGATTGAACCCACTTTGATTAGAATTTTATGTTATGAGTTTCATTTTTGATGAACGTCGTTATTTTTCGTGACACAATATTGTTTGTATCCTTTTTTTTAATTGCCAGAGCTGTTAATGTGACGGTTTAAGTGACTTTTACTTCTTAATAAATTCATTATCACTTCATTTGTCATCAATTCTTTCCACGTGTAAAGCTATTACCCTGAATGTATTTTTCTATATTTATGTTGAAAAAATAATGGACAGTGGTCAACTTTTCCATTTTTTGTATTAGAATTTTTTAAATTAGAATTTTTAAAATAAATTTTCTTATTTTTTCGTAATAACCTAGTTCACATTCTAGTGTTTCACAAGTAATATCTTCAACAGTTTGTCTTTTGGTATAGTTGTCAATAAAAAAAAATGATTACGGACGACGGATACGTCCCTTATGGAGGACGTTATTGACATTTGAGTGTTAATATTTAACGTAAATACAAATGTGATGGTTTTTTAATAACAGAAAATGCACATTTAAATAAATGAGATTACTTTAAATTACTATTTTGATTATACATATTTACGCAACTAATACTTAAATTCGATAAGTAAGTAAAAAAGTAATTCGATAACAGTTTTAATCTCGTGGCAATGTTATTATTAGAGGCACGTCTCAAAAGGCAGTAAACATAAATAAAACTTGAATATATTTGGCGTTAATTTTGTAGAAATTCATTATTCACAATTAAATTTGTGACCACTATTATAATCAACATGACATGTATTTATATCAACATGGCTTATTCGTATTATAATCAACATGGCTTATGTATTATATATAATCAACATGGTTTATGTTACTTCTCAGTTCGACAAAATTTTTAATATCATATTTTGTAATATAAAACTTCCTCTTGACATGCAAAACACCATATTGACAATATTGAGACGTATGTAACTTAATATCATTTGTCAGTCTGAAGACTTTCCTCTAGTTTCCATCTTCCCACAAGAAGGTAGTCCTTGAGCGTATCATAAATGCTTTGCAATTAGTCAATATTTCATATAAATAATAATGAATAAACTAATTTATAACTAAATTGGAAGACAGTCCTTCGTGGACTCATATCTTCTTTGGCGTCTTATTAAAGTATATTTTATATATATATATATATATATATTTGTATATATATATATATATATATATATTTGTATATATATATATATATATATATATATATATATATATATATATATATATATATATATACTATAAGTGTGTGTTTGTGAGTGTGTGTATTTGAGTATCATTCGCCTCTAATCACAATATACTTTAATTTAGTTATAAATTAGTTTATTCATTATTATTTATATGAAATATTGACTAATTGCAAAGCACTTACGATACGCACAAGGACTACCTTCTTGTGGGAAGATGGAAACTGGAGGAAAGTCTTCAGACTGACAAATGATATTAAGTTACATACGTCTTAATTTATAATTTATAATAGTCTCCATTTATATATATATATATATATATATATATATATATATATATATATATATATATATATACACATATTATATGTCGACTCTTATCAGCATCTAAAAATATTATGCCTTTATAGATATATCAGGTCTTTATTCACTTAGTGAACCCTTCGTTTCTTTTCAAGACATGACTATAGTCAGTTTTTCGAATTTTATCCTAGATTTTTGCACGTAATTACAAAATAATATACAGTCAAAAATTTAAAGGTAATTATGTTCAATGATCCATTCATATGTTATACTCTAAAAATGTCTTATTTTCACTTAAAAGGCGGAAGATTAGGTAGTTTATGTGTTACAATCTCTTTCTTGTCACATTTTCTACTAGGTTATTTTCTGACAAACACTAAAATTATATTCAATTAATTTCCCTTATAATTTTTCCGTAATCGGGTGCCATAATGAAATAATTACCACAAAAAAACAAAGGGGAAAAAATGTTGAAAGTATAAAGGTAGAACAAATTCACTTTAATTTAAGTTAAAGTCACTCCTTTTAAAGAATTTTTAAACATACGAGTATTTTGATGTATGAAATGTAAAGATGTTTGTGACGTATCACAAACATTTTTACATTTCATACATCAAAATACTATCACACTTTACATATGAGATCATAAAAATATACTAAAGTCAAATAACGTAACCTTTTAATTTATCTTATTCCATAAAAGGAATCACTTAACCCTATTTTAGGGCCTAATTGTCTAGAGGGAGCGTCACTTATCCCTCGGTTAAGCATCATTGTCGTGTTTACGTAAGTCTCCTGGCTCGTGCCGCCTGAAGCGTGCGCTAACAGATTTTGACTAATACCGCGAGCAGAGCCAACCGCACAGAAATAATATTTATTATTTCATTTGCCCTCTGCGATGGAGACGTCCGTGGAATAACTTAAAGGCGCTGTCTCAGTGAGCTCTCTTCGAACGGGTACTGGAGAACGGTTCGCGAATTTAATTGCCGTAGGTCGAGTTGCTGGTAACTAATAAGCATATTTACATCGTCTGGAAACGAGGTAAACATCGTAAAACAGATAAAATTATGGAGCAGCTTTTTGTGGTTTCATTTGTTTTAATGAAATATGATTCGACGTTGTAAAATTATTATTCTGATGAAATTAAACAAAAATAACACATAATAATATGATATTTAAATAATATAAGGTCAATGTGTGTATTTAAATAATGTATTTAGAACTTCTAAATGATACAAGTTCCAAAAAAAATATTTTAATTCGTTTTTGTAAAACTGTTAATTATCTAGATTTTAAATTTTGTTATTGTTAGTAACTCTCTAAACCGACGAGAACTTGGCATATTTTTTCACGTGAGTATTTTTAGTGGGATTTCAACTTTTTTTTTAAAATTAAATTTTTGTAACCTTTATAGTTTTCAATTTAAAATAGTCAGTATCAAATGTCATACTAAAGTTTATTTAGGTTTCTTGCAACTGGAGTTGAAGTATATATATATATATATATATATATATATATATATATATATATATTTATATATGCTTAGAAATTTTTAATTATTGATGTTTTGGAATAGGATAATTAGTTTAGAACACGTCAAAACAAATTTATTAATGCAATTTTTTCAAAAAATTCTTCAAATTGTTAGGTCTTCAAGCAAAATTTTTATCATTTGCGTAATACCTATCATCCAAAGTCCAAGGATTTAGATACATTGAAATTGATCGATATGTTTTAATGATTAGTCAATTAGTCCATGTCACGATATCAATTAAAGCTCTAGATATATGAAATTTAGGTTCCCCTGTAATATTGTCTACTTCTTTTTTTAAGATAAACTCTGCATTTAATTTATTGCTTAAATAGAGATTCAACAATCAAACGTCACATAGATCGATCACTTGCACAGTTTTCTTTCCTTTTCATTATTCTGCACAGGGTTTCATATTTTTCAATAATATTTTTCATTTTAATTTTTTCAAATACCTTTGTAATACTAAGTAGTCTTTTGAATAATACATATCCGATATACTATAAGGTTTTTGACTATTCCGCTACTGAGCACCTGTGCTACGCCGTAGCCAATCACACCCACGTTCCCTAGTGTCCCCATATTAGATTCTAAACAACCTTTTGTATTTAGTGATACTCATAAAGGAAAGACTAATCTTCAACAATATCATGGTAGGAAAAGGCGAGATATCGTTAAAGGAGAAAATAAAGTTACAGATATACCAACATACGAATACATACATATACCTAAGAAGCATTATCCTTTTTTCCATTTTACATAGTCGAACAAAAAGTCTAAAATAAATTATTAAAAATGTAGCGACTGACAATAATTAAGTTAAGATGTTTTGAAGCAAAAGTAGTACAGAATATTCTTTAACAACCACTTGCGCCAGATTAGTGCCAGCTTTTGATAATGTATGTATTTTGGACAGAAGTTTTGTTTACCATATTTTCCAAATAATGGTTTGGTTGAAATGTACAAAATGGAAGATACTATTCACGGTTTCTTTAACTGATCAAATTTAGGTCTACTTTTAATAAAAAATGAAAATAAGTGGAGAGAAAAGCCTAACCTATTGTATTACAATGACAAATCCAAAACTGACAATTTCCCGGAAATTTTAATTGCCTATTGACGGCTATGAACCTGAGAATTCAACCAGCCTACGCGTAATTGTGGCAAATTTAATGATATAGGCGGTTGAATTAAAATATCGTAGTCCACAGATTTGTAAGCATTACAAAAATTGTTAATGTCAGAATAGGCAATTGATAATTATTATTGATTACAAAATGAGTATCGTCAGTAATTTTGAACGCCCTGCTCAAAATGTTACGATCTGTTTCAGAAACAAATTACAAGATATATATATATATATATATATATATATATATATATGTGTATATATATATATATATATATATATAGAGAGAGAGAGAGAGAGAGAGCAAGTAGAGGACTCTAGGAGAAATTTTGTTTCAGAATTAATTTAGATATAGGAAGAAAACTTTAGAAAACGTTAACCTAGAGCGTCACCTGAAAACATCTAATATATTAGTGATGGAGGGAACTATAACGTCAACATCAGAAACAGTTGCCTTAATACCCGCATGATTCTTGAGATTTATTAATTTCTGAAGAATATTTTATCTTTATATATTTTTTTATAAAAAAACTACATATTGCGTAATTAAAGTATCATAGTAACTAATCATTATATTCATTTGATAATTAAGAAACCAGTCAATTCATGTTATTGAAACCTCTCGTATGTTTTTGGTAAAGTACATAAAGAATATGATCGCAGTGTTTGATTTTCTGTTCAGTCATCAATTGAGTTTCAGCGAATAAAAAACAAAAAAAGGTAGGAAAATTTCACAAGAAAACTTAAGAAGAGAAGATATCTTTCTTTATTAACTCAATTTTGAGCAAAAAGCAAAAGAAGAAGCACAAAATATATCCAAATATTGGAAAAAGGAAATTTTTATGTATTTGATAATCTTCATCCCGGATGTGCGCCTACATTCAATTTAGAAATTTAAAAGGCCTTGTAGAAATAAATACTAGGTTAATTTAACGTTATCTGTCGAATCTAACCACATGTCCCAATACTGCCGGAGGAGAGGAAATATTCTTTTCGGCTGCCATGTGAGCTAACATGGGTGAATTGAGATGGTGATTTTATTCATTGCTAACCTAATACATGATTTATAATATATTAAATTATTATTCATTATTTTACGTTTAAATTAAATAGTTTGAAATCGCTATTATTTTCTTTATATTTATTCGGTGTAGTATTGACCTTTATATAACACGTAGTTTCGAATAGCATCTTATGTAACAAACCCCATATTTTGGGCGAAAACAATAAAGCGTTCACTAGCCTTTCTCTATTATTTACGAACGGCAATAAACGAGAACTCCAAGCGATTGGCAACTGGGAACATTTCATATGCTCTCTTACTGTCTGAAAACGTAAGTACGTGACATGATATATGGCCAGTACTTGGCATCAAGGAGCACATAATGGTAGCCAAAGTATTATACTTCAACTCAATATAGAGCTATATTATAGTGCAATTAGAAATATATGTTTTCTTATGTTTCGAGATCTTTGTACTAGAAGTCAGTTTGAGTTGTAAATAATAAGACGTTAAACATAGTACTAATTTTTACAGGAACAAATCTAAATAATGCTTGCAAAAATAAATTGGTGAAATCATCGCATTTCAAAACATTTCCTAAGTTAACGTCTTAATATAATATGTCTTCATATACCAGATATTTAATGAAATATTAAGTAAGAAGTTCTACTTTAGAAATAGTTCTAATATTTTTTAAATTGTTTATAAAAAATATCTCTTCATTAAAGCCAAAGTGTTATATTACACTTTGTAGTTTGTGGTTTTCCTCGATTCAGAACGAAAATAATAAGAGTTTAAGCGGTATTTTTTTATCTTCATTAACTTTTCTTCGAGTATGAAAACTTTAAATTTGGAAATAATTTTGACATTATTAGAATAAATAAAACTTTTGAGAAAAATTATATAAGTGAATTCAATTTAATATTATATTTACATGAACGGAACCATAATTACTATATTTAAAAAGACAAGGAATCACTATATGTGTAAAAGAGATGCATCACAAATACAGTTTTAAATACATATTGGGTATTCACAAGCAATGATTAAAAATTTAAATTCCTACGAAAAATCGCATTAAGAAACTTTTATGAAATTAACTTTTCAAACAACATCTGCATTTTACAACAACGCTCAAACACAGTTATGATATGGGTTGCAGCATTTTATTATAGCGCCCAAATACAGTTATAACCTGGGTTGCAGCGTTTTACAATAGCGCCCAAACACAGTTATAATATGAGCTGCTGCATTTTACAATAGCGACCGTACACAATTATAATATGGGTTGTAGCATTTTACAATAGCGCCCAAACACAGTTATAACATGGGTTGCAGCATTTTACAATAGCGCTTAAACACAAATATGCATTAGTATGTAATATACCTATTCATTGGTAGTTATTATTGACGGAATCTAGAATGAACGATATTTACTGAGAATAAGAAACTATTTATTCAACAGAAAAAAGTAAAGAATTTTCTCCATGATAATGCATTACCACATACCTCAAAATATACTCGCTGAAAATTATAGAAGTTGAACTGGGTTCTGCTAGCATATACGCTTTCTTCCGCCGATGCTGTGACATCTGATTAACATACGTTCAGAGTTCTAAACATTTATTCGTAGAATAAAAAGAGACAATGGTGCGAAAAACTTTAAACAATATGTTTTTTAATATAAGTTAAAATATTTTTAAGCTTAAGGCCACATTGTCACTGCCTGTCAAATGGCGGCAAGTAATGAAAGTAAGAGGGCACATATGGGGTCCATTTTCTTTGAAATATTAGGTTTTTAAATATTTTTGAATGAAACTGTTTTAAACGAAATATAAGAGAAAAGTTCAAATATTCTAATTTCATTTCGGCTAAAATAATTCGTTATCTACAGAGTAATAAATCATTATTATGTCCATTACAAGAACAATTCAATTTATTTATGAAAATCTTATGCAAATACTAATAAATTTACTTGTCAATTTGTTAAAATATAACTCAATAATATTCTATTAGGTGGTTACCAAAAGGTAATAAGTACAATTCTAATCAAATATTGAATAAGAATAAAAACATAAAGTACTTATGATATTGTCAGAAAAATGTTTTTGAATAAAATCGCGGAATAAAATATAATCATATTTGCCTTTAAAGCAAAATCGTGAAATCCAAAGTTCATTATATTAAGTAATGCTATTGTGAAATCCAAAGTTCATTATATTAAGTGATGCTATTGTGAAATCCAAAGTTCATTATATTAAGTGATGCTTATTATTAAGTGATGCTATTGCTGTACATTAATTGTGTTGTTTAAGCCAATGATAACTATACATCGAGAAAAAGTGATGGAAATGCATATAATTGTGAGACACTACAATGTATAATGATATTTTTACACGATGTTTTACGTTTTGGAGAAACCCTAGAGAGTTATAAATAAGATAATTATCTTTAATTTTCATGGTTCCGTACTTCAAAATTAAAAGAAATATAATCTTTATAGGGTCACTTTGTGTGTTTGTTTGTCTGTCTGTCTGTAAAGATGCTTTTTCTCAAGAATGGGCGGAAGTGAAGTTGTAATTAATATTAAATACTAAGGTCAATGGTTACATAACATATAAAATTTAAGCTGTCAATTCAATGCAATACAGAGATACAAGAAGTCTTTCAAAAGGCACGTGCTTTGACATCGACTCACTCATTTAAATTACTCTGATGGTAATCCTTGTTACCCTACAATCTTACAATTTAATACGAGGAATTGGCTCTAATAGCACAAGTACAGGAAAAATTCAAAAATCGATCATTTATGTATTAAAGCGTTTGGTTTTTGAATTATATAATATACACATTTACTAAGTTTTGTAATATTATGGCGTAAGGGTACAGAACCCTAACAGCACGAGTTAAATTCTCAGTTTACCAACTTTTTATTAACTCGACAAACATATAATGGCTGTAAGCATTCTGTAAGTTTTCTACTCTTCGCTTCTAATGTATGCGACATAAGAAGCGAAGAAAAATTATAAATTTTTTTATAGTAGTTATATACTAAAAAAATTTCATGAGTAATCCTCGGAGGTTTTCAAATTTTCCGTTTATTTTCATGTCACTACCCGCCTTAAAAAGAACTTTTTAATGATTTTAAACTATTACTGTTTGTAAAACCTTTGTAGCTGGTTAAAGAACTAAAATATTAAATGAATTAACGTCTTTTTGACATTAGTTTTAGTACAATAATTATTACCTTATTTCAAACCACTTATAAAAGTAATACGTATGAGCGGGACTCATGTCACAATGGTTCCATACACACTAAAGTGCATATAAAAGTGTAAATGGTTAAGATTACCCCTATAATATTTTTTTCGAACTATTTACAAATGTTATTGTTCAATACGTCAATATATCGATTAGTGTACCTCTTTCAGGTGTAAAATATCGTGTTTAATATTGTATTTCTCAAAAACAGTGAAGCTATCGTTATAGTTTTCCTATAAACTTTAAGCTTTTGGAAAACTTTTTCTTTTCACAATTTTAGGTCCCGTATTTCATACATGAGGGTGCATTTTTTCGCATATTTTCAGCATGCCTCCGGATATGTGAAATATTTTCAAACTCCTACACGATACACGAAATAAAAAAAAAACGAGGTTGTTACTAAAATGTCATAGATAAGTATAATTCTTTTTAATTATTTAATCGGACTTTAGATATAGAGTATTTCCGTTATTATTATTATTACAAGAAGTAGTGTTTTGGATAAAATTGAGGAATAGTTTATGATACTATTTGCTCTTAAAGCAAAATCGTCAAACCCGATTTATATTAAATTAGGTTGGCGTGATCACCAAAAATAGTACATTAAAATGACTGTTTTATTAAATAATAACTTTAAATGAATAAAATAGTGACTTATTGAAGTTTTATTCAACGATAACTTTAAACTGATAAAAGAATGAAATAAAGAGTGACTTAATTTTTTTTTCTAAAAATGTTGCGTAGAAGTATTGAGATTGACTGAGTTAACATGTTTAATCAATATGTAATTTTTATAAGTTATAACATTGAATTATAACCATAAAATTGCTGTCAAGTATCGGTTCATTTGTGACAACAATTGAATGGAAACCATAAAATTACCGTCAAGTATCGGTTTATTTGTGACAGCAATTGAATAGAAACCATACAATTGCTTTCATTAACGAACCGACAGATTGATGAGTAAGCGATCTTATAAATGAATGCAACCGAAATATTTATGACAACTCGTCATCTTTAAATGGAGAATAATTTCTTTCCGTTCTTAATGCAAATAATTTGGTAGGAGAATCATATGTCAACACGGAATTTAAACATATTCGATTATATGTATTTCTAGTCCTCGTACAGCCAAACTATAGATTTAATTATGCTTCTTCACCTTTTGATACGTTACTACAGTAATGCCTTATAACAATATAAATTATAACAGCCTATAATAGCCTTATAACAATATAATATAAAGTTTTAATTCGAATGGAGACGTATTTTTTAAAGTTATGGTTGAAGACACCCTTTTTAAGTACTATTTGTCAGTGCCCCAATATTTGAATGATAGATTTATTTTCATTCGTAACAATACGTTTTTACAAAAAGTGACACACTTGGCCTAAATAATATCGGAGCATCCTTCTATCTGTGTAGAGCTACCGCTCGGAGCCTCCCTCGTGGACGCGCAACGCAGCCAATTACCCCCCGTTAAGCCCTTATAATTAATAGCCGCCACCCGCCGACTCCCATAATCACTTTCTGATCGTTCCAATTCAGATAGCGCGAGACATTCATATAATTACGCAGGCGGCGCACAGTGGGACAAGCGACTAGACATCGACATTATAATTAATATTACTGTTATAAGTCTATTCCAGGTAGGCGAGGTGAGTAGCGGTAATGAATCGTCTTCGTACCGTAATGTATACACGTATATTGAATTGCACAAATTGATTGCCGAGATACTTACAACGCTTACGAGTGATCCACATTTTATGGATTTATTGTTTGATTTAATAATTGTTCATTTCTCGGTACACACTTTAAATATAATATATTTATCACCTATTACGCATAGTATGCGCATAGTATTGCGGACTAATTACTATATGAGCAATCTCTTCCAGTCAACCATAAAAATTGGTGTTGAAATTTAGTCGGTAGACTGTAAGAGACTACAACGAAAATTCTTTATAGAACATTAGACAAAAAATACAAAAGTATAGGTAATACAAACTATTGACATGATTTGGGATGGGAAAGACAGGAAAGGACAAAAGCACAAAGGAAAAGGTTTCAGGAGAGGCAAGACTTTTTCACTCGAACTTTGAAAATGTATAGGGACGTGATTTTCTTGATGTCAGGATCCAGGTGATTCCAAATTTTTACTGCTTGGACAGTGAAGGATTTTTCGTAAGTGGTAGAGGTATGTTTAGGAATAAATAGGGTGAGTAAACTTTCAGATCGTAGCCCAAGGCCGTGAGCAGATAAACTTTAAATTTGCCCAGTAGGATAATTTGGGCTCTGAGGACTTTTCAGTACATTGAAAAGAAGTGAAGTATGTGAAGTTGGCGTCGATCATGGATCTTCAGCCATTTGAGAGGTCACTTCTCAAAAATATGCCAAGGCCGAAGACATACCGGATACATACATTTTGAAGACATTTCAACTTATACAAATATTCTTCATTAGGATCAGGAGAGCACATATCTCCATAATCAATTAGCGGTAACAGGAGTATTTGACAAAAAAAGATTTTCGTTTTAGTCGGTAGAAAATTTTGAAGACGTTGTAAAGAGTGTATCCTGTTGAAAACACAACAACTAACATCATTTATTGAGGGCGCCAAATAATATTTTGATCGATCAGTAGGCTCAGGTTTTTAACAGTTGACGTATATCGTATTATTTTACTATTCAGTACTAATTTTGGCAAACTAGGTAGGTTTACTTTAGAAATAAGTCTTTGACTACCAATGATGATAGCTTGAGACTTGCTTTGGTTAACCAAAAGATCCATTTCATTAGCCCACTGACCAATATAACAAATTTCTTACAATTTTTTTCCTTTTTGTTAATATGTAATTAGTATGTACATATTACGTTTTAAAGTTTGATTTAATCAGAATTATATGATTAAACATTTTGAGGTTTTTGGTGGAGATATGTATACAGAGCACAACGCTTTTAAACATATGCGAATGAATAAGTTTAATTACTACGCCAAATTTCAAGTTACTACCTCGAATTGTGTCTAAGAAAAATGACTGTGATAGATGGGGAGACGGGCGGACATATTCGACGAGCGAACTATTCTTATTGGGGTTCCATTTTTCTTTTTTGGCATATGGATATCCAAAATTATGAATATATAACCTGAGTTATTAAAAACAATATGAAATAATAACGCTAAGAAAAAACAGCTACAGAAAAGAAAATAATGAATATATCAAAGATTCTATTTGTATTTGAAACGATAATTTTGAATATTTGAATTAATTTTATTGGGAAAAATTATATAATATATGTATATATATATATATATATATATATATATATATATATATATACATACATATATATAAATATCGAGTTTTTTCCGAATAAAATACCACCTGGTTGATATACTTATAAACAACTACTGTTGTTAATAAATAAAATAGATAAGAAAGAATTTGAGGGAGCCATAGATATAAATTTCAATTAAAATATTGCCATATTAAATATTTTTGTATATATTGAAGGATCTAACTGAATAAGTTGTGAGGAAAACTCCCATCAAAAATATTTCGATGAAGGATCATAAAACCCGCCTTGTGCTACAACTCGTCGATACTCTCAAAGTGATAATTAAATAACTAACTTTGAACCCATTTTTAACCGGGTCTACATTTAAATTTTTTTCCCACACTGTGCAGGCGGCTCGGGCCAGCTGAGATGGAACGGAGATACGGACATTCGACGTGTCCTTTTGAAAGCTTTACTTGGTGTAATAAATAAATTGAAGTATTTATCGGCGCGCTTGTTTCGCCGAGTGCGAGGTAATATATTATGATATTATACAAGTGGAAAATAATTTCGATAGGGGTTAATGGATTGGAAGAATGCGGGCCCGTACAAGGTACGGAGAAGTAATTAGGGACAAAGAACGGGTACTTAATATATGATGTATTTTAATTTTTCATGTACTGTAGGTACTTGTTTATTATGTATTAGTGTGAAATTATTTCCCTTTTATTATTTGTGCTTTTTGAGTTTGAATTTTATTATAGAAAAGAAGGAAATTTTCGCGACAATAAACATGTAACAGTTAAATAACGCAAATGAGCAATGTCTGTTTAATCTGTTGTTCGTAATGACATAAAATATTCACAATCAAATGAAACTACGTGACGTAGTATTATTTTAAATAAATTAATACTACATCACATATTAAATTGTGAATAATGAATTTCTACAAAATTAATGCCAAATATATTCAATACGACGTAAAATATGAGGAGTTTAATATAACGTGTTATGTGTGTATTTTATTTGAGTAGGACTTATCTTTTGACTCACACGACCAAGACTAAAGTCAATAGCAGTTCTAAACGTTATTTTATTAAAATATGAGGAGTTTAATATAATGTGTTATGTGTGTATTTTATTTGAGTAGATCTTATCTTTTGACTCATACATCAAGACTAAAGTCAATAGCAGTTTTTAGAACTGCTTTTATATGTTATTCAGTGTTATATTAAGCGAAGCATAAGTTTAGGTCAGGACTTTGGAATCAGGCGATCAACTGACAATGCTATTTGTTTACCATGCATGGTTTTTACTTTACGAATAAATATGTTAGTTTGTTAATCATTCAAAATTGTCAATTTTGGATAATAATAATGTTGAAAATCGATATTACTTCCACATTTTTCAAAATAGAGACTACCTAGTCTGTAAGTCAGAGATGTCGAGATATTTAAAAACTGTAAAAGTTAGAAATATCATCGCCAGTTAGATTAAATGAGTTTGTATATATTTTGTCACATTCGTATCGTTTTAATATTACGATTTAGTTAGAAAAATACTTTTGTGGCCTCAAGAAATTTAAACTCAAATTACTTGTACTCACTGTTGAGCGCTTGTTCCACTAGGTTCTAATGCTAATTGCCATAATAATAAAGTACACAGTGGATGTGGACTCTGTGGAGTGGGTATTAGTCAATTACATTTCTTGAAGCTTATCGAAAAAATATAAATTAGAATAAGTATGTCGTAATCGTTAATTAAGATTTACGTTATTTTTGGAAGACTCAGTTCTTTCAGGGTAAAAAACAAGACAACTTTTGCTATTTCTAAGTACAATATCAGAATAAATAGTCATTGGAAATCATGAGGTAGCGAAACTGTAGGTTACTTCGTAATAGCCTACCTATTGAATATTATTCAAACAATTCACTGACACTAAAGGTTGTCGCTTATGAAATCAAACCACGTATCGTGGAAAGACACGTGTCCCAAATAGCTATCCACTGTTAGTAGGCCAAAATCGACGAAGAAATCTTACTTTGATTGATTCGATATTGAACGGCAAGCTGCTGGGTGGCAGTCGACGCCGGGCCGATTGTAATTAATAACCAGCAAGGTGATTACCGTTGTAAGCGCCAGAACAATTAGTGCTAAGAGGGCAGATTTGATAGTTACGTAACAACAATTTAATGGTAACATGACAATGGTTATAGTACGTAATTATTTGTGAGTAATTCTCAAACATTATCGACTACAATGAAGGGAAATATTAACGTTAGATGTTATAGTATTTGACAACCAACCAATTGAATCGAATTAAAAAAAACTTAGAACCATCTTTCGATCATAAATAAGCCTCATGGGAGAAGATACTTAACTATAAGAATGTTCAATTTGAAACATCATAAAACTTAGCCTAATGTTTCATGTAATACGAACTTAAATAACTTCAACTTTACCGCCTCGAATACTCCAATATTACCGTAATATCGGATATTTTACTTACATTACTTAATAACGAATACTCGTAAATTAATTTTAATTCTATTAACGTCAATGCGAAGATAAAAAAGAGTAACTGTTAGTTTGATTATTAACGTAATTTTAACACTGTCTGCTGCTGTAGATTAAAAACGGAAACACTCAGATGCGGGTAATTATAATTGATGACAGAACATTATGGTTTAATGATTTATGTATAATACGATCCATGCGTCAATTTTTATTTTCTCATCATTCAGTGAGCTGGATAGAACTTCTTCCATAAAATAATTTCATCGACAATGGCAAGGAATCTATATTTTAGGTTGGTGAATAATAATTTCGCCACATTTCCAGTAATTTCTAGAATATCTCGAATCAACATCTTCAAGAATATCCATAGATATACCTATATCTATGAATCAACAACATCTCGAATATCTATGGTATAAGGTATAAAGAGTGAGGTGTTTAATTGTCTATTGAATTGGAAATAGGGTTTCGGCGAATATCGAATAAACAAAATAAGGAATTTTACGGAGAGAACTTAGAAATCTTACATCGTGAATTTCGTTTAGGGTAATAAGCGACCGAAGCAATATGCAATATACATTCCACGATGGGTGAAGGTATCTCTTCTAGGACACAGGCACGCATTGGTTACAAAGATTTGCAAAAGTAAATTTTGATCTCTTCTATAATCTTTACATAGGATGATCTACTACATTAAATTAAGGACAAAAACCTTGTAGAAACAGACCCTAGATTAAGTTTGCTATATCTAGCAGAATTATTCTCAGGCTCTTATATATTAGAAAAAAAATGAGAGAAGTGAAAATGTTTTGTTTGGCTACCACATGAGGTAATAATGGTGGCGTGTTTATATGTTGGCAACCTAATAAAGTACCTAAAGTCTGTCGTGGTTGGTCGTTTTACCAGAAAATAGTGACGATCATGTTGAGTGTTGTTGTTTAACACGTCATAATCAATTACTTGATAATGTTGCCACTAAACGTACTAAGTACAACTGATACTAACGTTAAAGGTCAAATAATTTCGTTATATTTATGATAATGTAGATTATGAAGAATAATAATTATAACAGTTAAAATAAATAACACTAAAGTACTTTGATTTGGAAAATAAGTGTTTGTAATGTTTTTAACAGACTAATGAATATGTTTAAATTGCTAGTAAAATAACGTATTAAGCGTAAGTAAAGTGCGTGTAAAACCTGCACTGCGAGGGTTCCATTCACGCTTAGGCATATATAAACATTTAATTATTATTATTTTTCACCATGTAAACATATTTTTTAATTTCTCTTCAAACATTGTGAATTTCGCAAAAAACTATAGGATTATAATGATAGTTAGTTTTCCAGTAACATTTAGTAAACTTCTAGTGTCGTGGTTTTTTTCCATAACTTTAACTTAAACATTTTTGGAAACGGGGTGGAGGATATATGTTGAACGCGGTTATAGTAATTATGGTTGGAAAATCAATTTATTCATTCTTGTTGTTAGTTAAATCTTTGTAAAAGAAAATTTTCAGCATTAAGAGCAAAGCTGAATATTTTCACAATTTATCAAAGATATATTTAATATTTTTAAGTATATCGTACTTCAAATTCTGAAAAAATAAATTGCTTTGTAATCGTTATAACTTACTCTTTTATTCACTATACATCATCTCCTATGTTAGTACCACAAACAACACACGAAATTAAAAAAAAAATATCATTTATGCCCTCAAAAATGTCCGTATGAAAATTCTTAAAATATTTTTGAGTGTTACCTATTGAGGAAAACGCAGGTTAATATGCTTTAACACCAAGGAAAATTTCAAATTCCTACCTAGGACGGTTTCCGTAAAACGGTTGTGACAGGCAGACGAAGGGCAAGTGAATGATCGTAGAGGAGTTCCATTTGTTTTCCTCTCCAGCTAGGGATATTTAAAAATGCGAAACGACTTGTGAGGTGAGTATTTTTGGTTTTATTAAAAAGAGGTTTTTTTTAGAAAAGTTATATGCTTAGCAAAAACAGTAAATTAAAGTTATGAACATGCGATAGGTAGGACGCGATTTAAAATGTGGTCTATTTAATTTGTCGCGTGAAGTTTTGTTATTTATTTTTATTCATTTTTAGGGTTCCGTATCTGAAAAGGAAAATAAGGAACACTTGACACAGTGATCCTATCACTTCGTTGTCCGTTTGTCGGTTTGCCAATACTCTTTTTCTCAGGAACGAGTGGAAGTGTCAAGTTGAAATTAATAACAAATACTTAGGACTGTATTCCCTTGGAGCTGTAAAACCAAGCTTCTAATTCAACGTAATAAAAAATTACGGCAATTTATACCGCATATTTTGACACTTGCAAATTAATCAAACCTATAGGGTACTTCCGGTTGACCTAGAATTATGAAATTTGATAAGAAGCATAACAAGTAAAGGAAAAAATCCGAAAATTATTAATTTGCATTTATTTCCCATAAAAATATATTTTTTAAATATGCGCCTGTGAAAGATATAGCAAGCAGAATATTTTCGTCAAAAAAAAAATTAAAATTTTGTGAATAGTTTAATAGGAATATTATGTAATTAAAATAATTTCCCTTATTCAATTCTTTGCTCTAGTTAAAGTACTCCCTTTATTTAAGTAGTTGTCCGTTTGATTTATAGTCGTAAAAATTTCTACCAGAGAAATGTTTTTATTTATTTCAATGTAAATAGGTAGAGTAGAAATTATTTTAAAATACTGCTCTTGTGTATCGTAGCGTAGTCTTTAAGTACGAGTATATCGTTTAGTATTTTTTAAATCTCATACATATATCTTATTTTACTTTTGACTTTAATTTACTCACGACTTTATCTATCCCGACATGTTCTATTTAAATATTTATTTCTTTCATATATACACCTTTACCCAATTCTATGTATGAGAAAACTAGAACCGTGAGTTTTCAAATAAGAAAACTCGGACGGGTGAGTCTGTCCGTATGTCATAGATGTTTTTTCACAAAACCGTACAATTTAGAAATTGAAAATTTCGGATTAACCCGCATATATTTCAATAGAAATATTCGTATGAAAATTTTAGAGAGGTTAACGAAGTATTTCTTTTTTAATTTCATTTGCAGTTTGTCGTTTCAATTTAAAAAGCGATTTATAATAAATTAAATCTCTTTTTTTTTTTAATTATACTCGTACATATAAGAGATGATAATTCTAGATATATTGCTGTTAGAAGAATATGTCACCCTACCTTCTGAAATTGCTACAAAAATTACGAAAAAAAGCTTTCCAGCATTATTAGAAATTTAACTAGTTTGCCGGAAATGTATAGCAATGATTGTAAATCTAAGAATTTTTAAGAAATTTACGTTATTTATACGCCTGCGACGGATATATCAGGTAACATATTTGCAGAATGAAACATAATTTTAATAATTGTAAATAGTGATGTAATACGTAACCTAAATATTTATATATCACTTAGTGTGTCCAGAGTCCTATTTGCACTTAATGGATTTTTACTATTCATATTTAAGTTTTCCTGAAAAATTCAACACGGCTCTCTTTATCTTGCATATAAACATTTGTCGCAAATATTTTGTAATTACTAAACAGCACTCCATTTATTTTCATAACATCCTAACCTCGCTTCTGTGCACAACCGTTAGTACTGTTACATCATTATGTACACCTGGTTCCATTTTCCTTGGGGTTTTGTGTCTAAATTGTAAATAGACGTCCTTATGAAAGGCCTACGCAGTTTTTGCGAGTCGGTGTTGAAATTATCTTAAATATAATTTCTTTCCTTCCTAAGATTTGCACTTTATGAAATTAAGAAAATAATTTCGTGATTGTTTAAGTACTTTATGAAATGAAGGAAATAACTTTGAGATTGTTTAAATCCCTGTTAAGCCGATTTCACTAATTATTAGGATGAAAACATCGATTGTTCAACCCTAATTAACAAAGAGCTTTCTATAGGGCTGACATGTGGATTGTGCTGTGCTACATGTGAAATACTGTTTTGTAGGGTTTCATAATAAAATAAAGAATCCTTTCAATTTTTTCATGTCATTTCGTCTGTCGACCGCAAACTCATAGTTTTTGGAGTTTTTAATTTGTACATAATGTTTTGGAAATAGGCGTTTCATATGAGATCTCCATTGGTATGAAATAAAATGTAAGAAAAATGTAATTCAATATAAAGCGGGATAATTTATTTTTATCCTACATCTCATATAGTGAATAGATCTTAGGTATTATTAATAATAGGTATTATTGGATAGATCTTTTGAAAGGATAATATGTATTATTGGATAGATCTTTTGAAATGATGTCGAGTTTTCATTTATTGTTTTTATGATTCCATATCTCAAAAAGAAAAAAAATAAACTAAATTCTCATAAGAATACTCACGTGTCCGTTTATCAAAAACGTGGATGCAATTCTCTCATTGGAACCTGAAATTTGACATAATCATTAAGCATATTAATGCATATAAATATAAATTAATACTCGAAAATATTTAAATGTTCATTTTTGATGGAGAATAAAAAGTATTTGAAAAATGAATGAACGAATTATATATATTCCAAAGTGTTTTTTTTTGAGAATTTTATGTAACATGGTTTTAAAGAAATTTCTGAAAACGTTTACAAAACCACATTCTCAACCTCCAAAATAACTAAATGCAAAATAATGAAAAAAAGTGCGATATCAGAAGTTTACCTAAAGTTAACTGGAAACTGTAGCCATCGAGGAGACACACTCCTCAAACGCTTCAATTTTTTAGACACGAATTATGTCGAATAAAAAAGTTTTTATTTTGAAATATGTGGATAGTTACATATTTAGCCACTAATTCGATCATCCCAAGTGCGAGTCAGACTCGCGCACGTAAGGTTTGTATTTCTCAAAAACAAAGTTATCACTGCGGACGATACCGAATAATCCCACGTCTCAAAAACTAACAAAACATCTTTTTCAACTCAATTTGCGTTGAAAGTTTATTTTAGGTTCTACTATTTTAATTTTTTTCAGAATTTTACACACGTTAGTTAAAAAGTTAAAGGGAGGCCAAACTTTTTAATATTTTAGAAGCGCATATCTCACTAACTATTGACTTAAGTAAAAGAGTCATTTCAGAACTTCTATATATATTTTAAGACTTATCTAACGATACCCCATACGCCTATGTACACTAGATTTTTATCATCCCTCTGTTATACTTATAGAAGGTCATTCATGATATTTTTCTCTCCTGGTTTTTTTCATATTTTCACTATTTTATTGTACAGCGGTTCATAGGCGACACCTACTTTCCAAATTCCATCTATATGGTGCCAAAGTATTCAAGTAAAATGGTTGTGACCTACAGACAAAGAAATGGACAGAACAAAATTATAAGAGTTCCGTTTTAGTTTCAGGATTCCATAGCCAAATGTGGCTATGGAACACTGAAAAAATAAGATCGAGGTTATTTTTAAAATATTTGTATCAAGTTCTTGCTGCCCACAATTTCATCCGCTTAGGATTCGGAATACGGCCGAAGAAATAACATAATTAGTGAGAAAATAATAATCAGATTTAGACGTAATTACGGCAACAAAGTATCGCAGTCGAAATGCTCCATCAAAATTATTTCAAAAACCTATTTCTGAGTTACAGAAAATCTGTGGTTTTACTCGTCGCTGCTAGAATAATTGGGCTGTTCTGTGAGCGTACCCTGTGTCTGCCACGGTAATTGTTAACGTGATAAGCAGTATCCCTTCAACCCCAGTGTATTTTAATGATTATCCTTGAGACTTAATATAAAGCAAATTTTAAATGGAAACTCTTTGAAGCGGAATTTGAAAGATCTTGAATAAAAAAAACGACTTTATCAAAGGTTTTGATGTACATAGAATAAATACTGTGGCCTCGTTCAACAAATTCCAGCGAAATATTATAATGTTATATAATATAGGTTGTATAATCAGGAGATTATTAATATATAATATTAACACATTTCATTGGATAGTAGACAGCTTTATCTATACACATTATGTTTACCTATTTTTATTTTCTTTCGGCATTTTGAATGATTTGAATAGCGTGTAATTGTTGACTTCACTTTTGCCTTATTTAGAATTAAAATAGCATATTTTTATGATCGCTTCGTGGATTTATTTTCGGTTTTTGGTAATATTTGGGTATATATTAGAATTTCAATGTTACTAATATACGATAATTATTATAAATATAAGTCTGATAAGGCAAATGCGCATTAGAATAACAATTTGGCAGTCTAGCTTAAAAAGTAATTCTAAAATCTATATCAGATTTCGCTGGGAAGCTGTCATTATAATATTCCTCTAAACTCAACCATAACGACTGCTCTGTTGATACGATCTTGCAAAAAACAACTTTAATTAGGTGAAGTGTACATTTATATAGAAATTGCTTCTATCATAAAGGTACTTAAGAGAAAAAAGAAACCGAAACAGGCGCACCCCAACCTAATAATATCGTATGTAAGTTACGTATAATTTTTCGATAATTTTTAAGTACATATTTATCATTTAACCGAGGTAAAGGCACAAAAGAAATGGGATCAGAAAATTTATTTCCTAAAAGAATTAACGACCTTTGCAATAAAAAGTATTTGAAGTACAATTTTTATTTACATTTTATGAAGTATTATTTCAATAAATAAACAGCAATATTCTTTGAAGAAAAAAAGTAGAATTAAGATGAAAAGTAGTTTTTAGTTTAAAATATTTAGAAAAATAATATTTCAAACTTTTAATGGAGTAAATATTATGTTTACTATGAAGCGACCGTCTCAACGCTTTTGCTTCATTCAACCGTCACCAGATCATGCGCACCATTTTACGGTAAGGATATATACAAAAAAATTACGAGAGAATGGTTAACGTGCAGGTTTTGAAATTGTGATATAAGGATTACACAATATTTTTAAGATTTTCCTAGGTACCTTATAAATGTGTTCACAAAATCTGTGAAATTTTAATGCAAGTGTTCAAGTGTTATTTAAAAAAGTGATAAATAACGACTGGAATATTAAGTGAAATACTTATTAAGGTTTCACGCTCATTATGTTGTTGTTATTTACATTCTTTTTCATTTTATTCATGCACATAGAGAAACCGAAAATTTATAGTAAGGTGATGTATACATAAAAGGTTATCCTTTTTTAACTTTTATTGTATAGAATTTAATAAAATGTTAGTTTATTTGTCCAGTTACAAAGATCTACTTTAACTATTAAAAAATATTTGCTACTTTTTTTAGGTTAGAAACATATACATGTTATGGTGTCCTAATTTCAAGCTCTTAGGGCTACACATTAGGAAGAAGCGAAAAAATATGTTTATGATGAAATGAAAACTGCGATTTTTCAGTTATTTACTTTTTTAGACAAAACATATTTACCAATTCTAGTCCGACTAAGATTCAAAATTAAAGAAAGTCTTTCTTAGAAGATGCTTATATTCCAAAAATTTGGTTATATTGGCTTGGGAGTGCATATGTCTTTGATAAGAAGAAATAGCATCTCGATTTTATGTATGTATATTACTTAGAAATGGCAAAACCGATTTGAAAGGGATTTAAGCACTGTAAAAGAGAAGACATCACGACCATCTAGTGTCGTCATCTTTCCAAAAAATATTTCAGTAAATCGATACGAGTTTTGAATTGTGACGTTAATTTAATGTTTGCATTCTATAGCGACATTATATCTAATGGACGGTCTGCATCTAGTAGGCAAGATTGATGTATTAAATCATGTTTTACTGCTGTACTAATTGTGTTTTGGTACTATAATGATTTTACATCCCGCATCAGGTATTTTTTCATTCCATAAAATTACACGTAAATAGCTTCAACATTAATTAACGAAACTGTAAATAAATTGAAATATTTAAAAACTGTTGTTATTTTAGCCTTAGAGCTTTCGCTTCTTTTGCTTTAAAAACGAGTTTAAGTAATAAGTTATAGCTCTTTAATATTTCATTTGAAGTAATGGAAACGTATATTAAATTATGTATTCAGATAATGCACATTACAACCACGTATTATCGCACACTAACTTTAAATTCGTACCATGAAGATACATTAAATTACAATAATTTAAGTTTTGACAAGTATGTATTACTTAAGAGACGTATAAATGCAAAAATAGCATCCTTATTGTAATTGAAACTTGCCAGCTTAAATAATTAGTAATTTAAAACCCTCGTCCCAGCTGTATTAAAGAATTGCAACTCGTGACATAATCTATTTTAATAATGGATTAGGAGGAAAAGATCAAAGATTAGATTTGCGTTAATTTAAACTTTAAACCTTCCGTTTTGAGTGGAAGCCTCCGGATCCCGCCGTCCGTTGTTTAATTATTACCAATGTGCGCCCGTAAAGCAGCTTTCATACCGAATTTACTTATCACATTTAAGTTTGATGATAGTTGTTAACATTTTTATATTTTTTTCAAAGTTATAATAAAAAATATGTAGTTTTAGCTTAAATTTAAATTGAATTTATTAAGGAAAAATTGATTTTTAAGTTGTAGTAAAAACTTATATTACGTATATTCTTTCAGCAATAACCGTATGTACCTATTATAAACATCATCTTGCTATCGGTTTAGTTTGTCTTATTTAGTTTATGCCCGCGGTTTTCCTTGAGTGTATTATTTTATTAATGTGGCAGAGTTTTACTCAAATATAACGTTTTCATCTTAAGGACGCAGGTTATTGTTCCCGACCAGAACCCTTGTTATTGTTTGGGACAATAACCTGTGTCTTAACTTGAACTTTAACAATATAATAGCTGTAATAGTTTTGGCAATTCCAGGTCATCAGTTCATAGGCTTGCACACTAGGTTCTTGCTGCGTGATAGATCTGGACAAATATTAAACTGAATTTTTAATTTGAGCATCGACCATTCAAACAAAATTAATCTAGCAATCTTTATGTGATATTCTAAGTATAATATCCCATCCGGCAGTTGACTCATTTTAAATTTTGGTATTTTTCGTATAATATTGTGAAATATAAGTTAATTAAGAACCAGTCTTGAAAACAATTCAAAATTTGATTGAAAAATAAGCCAGTTATAGGCTTCTAAATTTGAAGATACGGATAGAGTTGGGTATATCCCTGTCTCTTTTCCTCTCGTCGAATATAATGTGCAATATTAAAAATGACCTCACAACACAGTATTGCCGTCCTTGTCTAAAAGTTAAATTTAAACTTTTGTAACTCGGTTAATTTTTAAGATTATTTAAAAAAAATCCACTTTTCATCAGCTTGTACCTTGAAATTATGATTAATGAAATAAAAAAAAATAGTCAAATACCCAATTATCATTCCAGTGGAAGTTCAATTCAAGTCGGTGTAATAGTTTTAGTGCTGTTCTAATAAACATAAGAACAGACACACAAATATTATAAAGATATTCACGGCAAAACGTCACTCTGGCTTCCATGGAACTGATTGAACAGTGTTGACTACGAGGAAATATTATTGTATATACAAGAGTTAAAACAAAATGAATAATATTCTAAATAATTATTAACTATTATTTGATTAGGTATTAAATAATTTCGATGAAAGCTGAACTTATAATAAGTTTGTATATTTCTAGGTAGAACCTATGTCACGATGTTTAATTTAATAATCTACAATTTATTTACATTAATAATTTATTATCCACAAAATGAAATTAGATTCGCGTAAGTCTTATTCTGGTCAGAGTGCACGGTCCTTACTCCAATTCTAAATTTTACTTCACACTATCGATTTTCACTTCAATTAAAATTTTTTTTTCAAGCTACTTGAAAAGTATGTATCTATTACTCAAAGCTTTAATTGATTTTATTTAATATTTTAATAAAACGACTTTTCTCTTCCATCATAAACTTTAGTAATTAAGCAGACGCACTCGGCCTGAAAGGAGCCTTAAAAAGGCAGTAATCCGCAAGAATGCCTAACGAGATTTGCTCCGTGAAATATTTGTACGTGCCGATCATTATTTATTCCGTTTCAGGTAAATAGGGAGTGCTGTGTTGGTAACTTCCACTCGTCTTTATGTAGATGTGAGCGATGATCGCCGACAGGCTCGACGCTGTTTGTGCGAAGAAGTAATTGCCTGAACTTATCCACTTGATTGGTCAGAAATTCTTCATAGATTTGTCTGAGTACAAATTGTGCAGTGTCACTAATTTATATGGGAGTAGGTTGCACGCGCGTGTAAGAAAATTGTTGAAACTGTTTCGCGCGCTTAACTTAATTACTACTTGATGAAAATGAGACTTTTACTTACAATCGTCGAATATTCTATAAATAGAATAATATAAAACTTACCATCATGATCGTCTTAGAGTTCTATACAACGAAAGGAAAAAAACGAAACCGTCACAAGATCGCTTACGTATCAGTCCGTTTATCACTGCTGTTTTTCGCAGACACCATTTGACATAACTTGTGATTCTGCACTTTCGCAGATATCATTTGACACAACTTTGTGATTCTGTTACCAAAACTTTGAATCACAATCAAAAAGATACAAAATATTAATCCGCCTATATTTGGAAGTTATCCGGACATATAAATCCGTCTATATTAAGAAGGTCCATCTAAAATTTTTATATAAAAAATTCAAAATAGACAAATGTAGTAATCGTTTTTTTTTAATTTCAGATGTCGTATGGGATATCAATTGGGAGAGCAAGTTGCAAGGACTGTAAATTTTATTTTTCAGAATTTTATACCTAATAATTTTATGTATTTTGTCGAAAATATCCACAAAAATATGTTCCCTCGTCTCTGGAACTGCTAATGGCAAAAGTGTGAAGAAACAGCGTTAGTGGAAGTTTACGTTAAGTTTATTGGGAAATTATTGCAATAATTCTGTATCACATGGTTATTGAATAATTCACGATATTTTTACAAGTATGAACGATATGTTACGCATAATATTTACACGTTTGAAAATAATATTAATATTTGTAAATATGTTAATGGCGATAGTAAGCTCCCTTAAATGTTTATAAGTGTATAAGGAGCCTTGGTTGTGCTTAATAGGTTTTCATTAAACGAAAAATAGTAAATAAACTCGAATTTCTAGTATGTGATTGAATTGTTTGAAATAAGTGTAGGAAATTGTAAATATAAAACAATTTTCTTACGACTTTACGGATTTGCATATTTCTAATTTAAGTCCTTTTAACATTAAGAAGACAATATATAAAAAAAATATTAATAAAACCGAAAGATTTCAGTAAGATTTTATTTACGTACAGATGAAGTAAATAAAATGAAAGAATGGATCAAGTAATTTCGAGATTTAACACGTTTCCTTATGAACATATGTCGTACAGACTAATGTGGAAGTTCGAAGAATTTAATCCAAAATTTTTTTGACGGTTTTGTTTTTTAAAGTAACATATCTATACATATAATAGCATTGTAACAGGGTGAATTCTGTACATAGAAGATAGTTTAAAAAGTGTGACTGATTTAGTGTTTAGAATGATAAAAGAAAACGGAAAACCATTTTTTTACAATTTTTATATATCTGTCTGTATATCATTTTTTGCGTCCATCATACAAAATATACTGAATGGATTTTATTGAACTTTGTTATAGTAAAAGTTTATAATGAAGAGCAACATATGAGAGAAAAAAATTCATATTCCGGATTTCATGCGAGAGAAACCCTAGGGGCACAGTTAGTTATATATAATCTTTGTCGAATATAAGTAAAACAACTGGATTTATTATTGTGTATTGTTATCAATACTTCTGTTTACTGATCTATAGTGGACGTAAAATATAATCTCGTGTAAGGTTTGCCTAATGCGGGTATGCCATATGACGAATAAAAAAAACGCACAAGATAAATCTAATAAAGGCATATAGCGAATACCGGATTGTTATATACCTTTTGCACTTAAAACTGGCATATATCGAATTGTTATATAGATAAGGTTCTTTTAAAATTGAAATATCGTCATTAATTAATGAATACTAAATTAGAAATAAACATGAAATAACTTTAAAAGTCGCAATTTGCGCTCGCAATTATCTTTTCTTTCAAATTAATTATGGCGTCTCTGGGATATTTAAGTACTGACGGGATGATAGAGACTTGAGGAGGGCTTATGTTAACAAACTTGGAAAAGGTAAGTTTGAAAGAGGATTTTAAAAATAATTTCTTCTCACTTATTTTAATCGAACAAATTGAGTTTGTTTTTATTTTCCATTAGCTGTTAATATTTTACTTGTTTACGTAAACGTGCCTTAAAGCCTTAAAATTAAGAAAGGGGTAAAACAGGGAAAATATGAATACTGTATTTTCAGTACTATAAGTATTTAATATGACCTAGATTGTTTACAGGTTATTGATATTGCGAGTATTATAAGGATGTTTGTTTTATTAAGATTGCGTTTAATATGGTCCATATATTTACCGATTTTATAATTTGCATTTGGTCAAAGTTTTTGCCATTAGTACGTTGACTCATTTAGGTAAACTTAAAGTTTCTGTAGAGTAAGTCAGATTATGAGTAGGATAAAATTTAGTTAAAATGAAAATACGTTTATCTTTTCGGGATTATAAAGATTTTAAGGTACTAAGAAAAGTACTTCCAACCATTATTTAATGGTTATAGTTTAATCGTTTTATACTTGTATTAGGAGATTTTAGTCATTGAGCACCAGAATATAATTTTAATTACTTTTAGATTTTTGGATTAAATCTTAGGTTTTCTAAATTTATTTTTATAGAACAGTAAACACTTTTAAAAAATACGATCACTTTGTTAACAACAATAGAAATATGCAAGAGAATTTTACGTCTAGACCTGGTTGTATGTTATCTTAAAACGAACTTGAAATTTAGGTGTTGGCATATCGATCCGAGGTAGGTGAAGCAGAAATGGTTTTTTGAAATAAAGAAATATTTGATAAGGGAATGTGGAGAATTATTTAATAGCCTAAAACTTATCGGTGTTTTCTTTGAACGTTAAAAACTTTTAACAATTTTATAAACATATCTTCACAATAGCACCTATCATATTTAATCCTGATACCAAATGGTCATCGTATATAATAGATTGGAGATTATATTATTGGATTAGAGATTACATATATTGATTGAATATCATTATAGTATAGACGACGAAGGTATTCTTTTAATTTCCGTTGCTGTAAAAACAACAACAACAACACACATAAACTCATTGCTAATTATTCTATTTAACGTCTGTAAAGCGGTACCAGATCATATCTTGTTTTTTATGGTTTTTTTTATTAATAAACATACTTTATCCCATTTACACATATTCACATGATAATGAATATAGTATCTTCCCGCTGCTCTTTCCTGACATCAGAAATACTGTCCCGTATGAGAGAGTGGATAATAAATTTGGATTTGAAATTTGAGACATTTAAAATGTAAGACTTTGTGGAAATGATCGGTATTTATCCAAATATGTTTATATTAAATTGGGTGTGACTGTGTCATGCACACGGCCGTGTATTATACGTGAATACGTCTATGTAATGGGTTATATTTTTTAAATAAAATATTTTTATTCATGTATTTAGGATAAAAGCAAGGAAACAAATAATTATTGTATTACAATAGAGTATGGGCCCACAATATATATTTTTGATAATATATTTTTATTCTAACACCTTATTATATTCACTGTCACTACTTTAAACTAATGTTTTATATACAATCGATAGATTTTGATAACAGCTGACGATTAAAACTTAAACGAACATTGCAGCTTTTCCGAATCAAAAGTTATACTAATTGCCAATCTGGATACGCAGCGAAATAACCTCAAAATGGCGGCGCTTTCCCCTCCACCGCGCGCGATGCGTCACTGTTCTCACTTATCGTAATGAATACTTTAATTTTTGATGTAGAGGATAGATCCGAAACTGCAATGTCAAACTGTATCCCCCGATTTTATTATCATTAGGTTTTTTGGATTGCCCCCGTATAGTAGGAAATTTAAAGACGTCTATTCACGACAAAAAAATTATTTTTCCTAAAAGAGATCAATATAAGCAAAAAAAGCCAAAGATATAATTCATAGTATGACTACTATAATAATTCATACTAGAACAAACATTACTTATACTGATGAAAACAGCAGCGAGGTATATCTGGTTACCATTGGGTATAATGACTGGCTGAAATTCTACGTTGATATTTGCAACCTTAGAGCAAATCTATTGAATAGATTTAGTGTTTATTAGCGATATCCTGTCACTCTTTTATCTCTGAAAACTACCTACTTTATGTTAGGTGTTTCAGAGAAGGCGAAAAGGTTGTTCAACTTCCATATATAATACTGTAAACAAGACATTGACTAATTGAATTATACGTGTTAGCGTGAGAGATACGTATCAGTGTGTGTATGTGCGTATGCGCATGCAAGCGCGTTTGTTTTTGAGTATGTGTTTGTGTGCACCTGCAGACGCATGTAAGCATGCACGCATATACAAATATATTTATATATACTCAAACATATGATTGCTTCGTCGTTTTTGTAACCAATAATACAATAGAAAACGAGGGCTAGCAGCGGTTCGCATCGATCACGATCTGTGCCGCCCGACCGCCATCAGACCGCCCGCCCCCTGCGTCATAATTATGTTGTCAACCCAACTACAACTTTCACTGTTCCAACCGTCAAGTCTCGGTAAATATAATTACGTTTCCTTTGTCCCTTACTAATAGATGAAAATGTAACGCAATTTGTTAATTGTGAAGACGGAATGGCAACGAGCGGCGCACTCCACGAAAGCTCCACTCTCGTGACATAACGTTATCATAGGTAATTCAATATGAACTTACCTTTGTGTGTTATAATAAGTAAATGTACTTTGTACTTAAGTAATAGATTTAGTTGGGTATTTCATAGAATAAGTTGAACTAATCGAATTAGATTAATTGAAGTTAATGTTAGATGTAACAAGATCATTTGGGGTTCATTTTGTACGATATGGAGACAGAAGTTGACCTGCCCTTTTCTATTCGGCACCCTCCGAAGTACATATTACATATATTTTGTTTATACATAGTGTCCGGGAATAAGTGTCGGATAAAGAAAGACGTTATTCCTTGACTGAAAATTAGTTGATTGTCGTTGAAATAAAATTTAAAAGATGACTTGTTTTGCAGAAAATTGAAAATAATATTCATAAATATTTGTTATCTTTTTCGTACACGCGTTACCTGTACACATTGTTCAACGCCGCTTAGGGGAATAATTCGCAAACAGCTGCGAAGACATCGCCATTGTGGGTAAAAACTGCACTTCGTTCAAGTATTGGGCGTGTTAAAAAGAGTTATGTGTAATATTTTTTTGCACTCTTCATCTTTATCTTTCATTATATGGCGTTCGTTCTCTTTTTTGCACTCAATTAGAAAAAGGACATGTTTGACGTTTTATTTCAACGACAATTTAATCATTTATAGCTAACGAATAGCATCTTTACTTGTCCGACATCTATTCCCGGACGCTGTATATCGCGTATTGGTCATGAATAATCGAGATTTATCTAATAGTGAATTTGTGAGTTGATTATAAAAATTACAAAGCACGCATAGCTGCAAAAATAGATTTAGTTAATATGTCAAAACGTTTGAAGAGACTTTTATTAATGATTCAATTTTCCTTTCTCTTTTTTAAATATTAATCACCTCACCAATTGTTTCTAAGTTTAGATATCTGCATATGCGTATATTAATACAGTCGTGTTTTCTAAGTGCAGATTGAAATAGGAAGCTAGCGTTTAGGGTGTAAAATAGAATTTGTGATTTTTCCACAATCAAATATAATTCGTTTCTCTCCGTCATGGCCACATTAAATTAAAAAATATATATTTAATCTAATCATACCCTTAGGTATTTCCTATAACTTGCAACGTACTCTCAGATAATTATTTTTCTCGTTATAATAAAATACTAAAAAAGTTAGGGGGTAATAAAATAAATTAAAAATTGTTTCATATTTTTAAATGGTTATATGTACGCGGAAATAATTAAATTTGATTGAACTATATTTCCTTTGAAAGTTTACTGTCTAGTTTTTAAACAAAATCAATTTAAAAAATCGTCATGACCTTCCACCTTTCTGTACCAAACGTTAAGTGCTGGAAAAATTACCCCTTGATTTTCAAAGACATTTGACAGCGTCCATGGAGTATAACAATTGTTTTTCAAGCAGTTGAATAAAAACATTTAAAAGCTTGTTCTTGCCTCTTAAAAATGCGTCCTTTTTCTTATATGATCTTTTAAAAATTAAAAAATAACTATTTTTTCTAGTTAGAGTGTATTTCCATTCAAATATCTTCTTTAATTTACATTAAGTTAGGTAGTAATTATTTTAGGTAAATATTTTACACAAGCGATGCCAAATTTCGATTCTAGCATTCATAATTTAGAAAACTATGAAAATCGGATTCTAATCAGAGCGGTTTACGTTGGATTACTCGCCGTCATTCTGTAGCTAATATTGTATGTGTACGACATAACGAATGGTTACTTTTAATAAAACTTTTTTTTAATAAACGGTTGTTAGAGCTGAGCAAAATATAAGGTTAGAGAGTGAAAATGGTTGGGTCATACATTGTTGAAAATGGTTGGGTCATACAGTGCAATCAATACATTGTTATCAGTCTTCCTGAAATTGTAACATAACGTTCCAGATTGCTATCAATTCTATTGTGAAAGGTATATTAATTTTAAATTTAAGATTCATACTCTGCCTCCAATTTTTCAAATGTTATTCATAAGATTAAGGCGAATATCTATTCGATCAATGACTGGGCTAAAAATGAATCTATTTATCAATGTCAACAAATTTCAAACTATCATAATGGACTAATAAAAATCTTATCTGGGTACACAAGCAGTACGTTGATTTAAAATCTTAAAATCTTCGTTTATATGTATCCCCAAGTACTTCAAAAGTTCTTAAAATATTTGCTTCGGATTTTTAAAACATTTTCACTGATTTTATTTAATTACGGAGATGTCAGCTACCTGAATATAAGATCAAGGAATTTCTTGAAAATTCTACGTATACACTTAAATGTTTGCTTCAAAAGAAACATAATATTTCCAGATATAGGCCGCAGCACTACGGGTTTGAGATATGAGAGACGCGGAATGTACATTTTTTCTATCTCTCCTGAACTTAGCTCTAAATTTATTGCCTTGGCTATTTATGATTTTGAATTACGTTCTCGGTTAATTTCGATATTTTCTAAAGAAAGTAACAAATGAAAGAAATGAGATATACAAATATACATATAATTATTTATTAATAATTCAGAACTTTCTTAAAGCAAAGTAGTAAATGTAGTCCATAAAGAAGTTTGGTACTTTAATATCTTTCTTGTTACATTGCTGGGCGGGCTCCGGCTTATTAAATACATCTACCATACTTTTTGCTTTGTTTCAAATTTATGCAGGAAAATGAGGGTCAAAACTCCCAAAGACACAAAGGAAAACTGGTAAGAAACCAATTTGCGTTAGAACTTCAACAACAGAAACGAGTATTACGGCGAGCGAATTACTGGCTTACTTGATAATAGATACGGGGTTTTGAAGAAAATGACAATTGCGATTTTAATTATAATTTACGCGTTATGCAAAATTACACAGTCGTTTCATTTTGAGATTTTTTTATACGTAATTTTAGTAATATTCGTCATTTTAGTTTATTTTACAAGGAAACTGTATTCTACTTTTCTTCTTTTAACGTTGGCTCCTAATATTAATTTTGGTTATTTTGGTTACTTCGCTGAGTTTACATAGGAATGTCCCAGAAAAAAAGTATGTGCTTTAAACTGATAAAAGTGAAATTTAATCTCTTTTGTCCTTTTGTGACAAAAAAGTAAATAAGTAGCAAAATTGAAATAAAAGACATAACGTTAAATTTCTTTTTATAAATCTCGCTACTTTTAGTAAATTAATTAAGAATTATAAAATAATATAATATAAAATTAGTAAGGAATAGTCCAGTTTCGTAGCATTACAGTCTTTATTTGATTGTAGTGAAGTTGATATAACATTGAGCTTATACACACAATATTTATTTGCAGCTCAAATCAACGTCATTTGCCATGTTATCTTAAAATATTATAATTAATTATTTAATTTTATTCCGACAATATTATATACTATTACAGTGAAACATTACGAAATGTAGTAATGACTATGTATGTTTTTTATTGGCAAACCATGCTGATAACTAATATTTCAATTTTTAATGCAGGTCTATCATTAAAGAGGCAATCTATTTAACAATTGTGTTGGAGTATAACATTGATCTTAGTTGCTTACAATAGTGGCTTCGAGTTATTATTAATTCCTGTGAACTATATTTTAGTATTAAGATAAAAGCAAGGTAACGCAAAATAAATATCTTTTAAATTTTACACTCCTATGTACATATATATATATATATATATATATATATATATATATATATTAATTATGCCTCTCGAGCAAAATCAATACACAAAAATTTTAAATTTCAAATCTGTGGTTTATTGTATTTGTTCTATGAATTACAGTATAGACGCACATGTTACAGCGATACGCTGATGAACACGCTGTAACGAGTCTTCATTAGTGTTTTGTTTTTAATCTTCGTGTTGGGAATTATTATTAAAAACCTTCTTTGTTTTATATTAGCTCTTTTATCTATGTTTTATCTTGCCCGTATTTTTATATTTATTTTTTACTATCGATTAAATTCACTTTTAATAAATTTTGCAATATCTTCCCGATTCTGATTATATATTTCGTATTATTGAAGTGGAAACTTTTTTAGACGCATCTGCGCACTTTTTCTGAGTAGTGAACGAAACTGAGCCGTTAGGTTCGGGTCGGTGACGCGGAATCGGGTAAACTCGGCTCCCTTCGGCTTCGGCTAACCGAGTTCCAAATTCAAAAATGACGAAATGTGATCAATGTAAACTGACCAACCAAATGTAAACTGCATTATTTTAATTAGTTCACGTCTCTTTGTATTGTTCATGTCTTCGTAAATGTATGGGTGGTAAACGACTATTATTAATTATTGAAGTTATACTTCTTTAGGCGCGTTACGAAAAAATGATGAGAGTGAAATTTTAAGATTCGTCACACAAAAGTTACAGTATGAAGTTGCAGCGGTTGCAGTCTCGAAACAAAAGCTATTGGCACCATAGTCGCCTCTGTTCACTGTTTTCATATTCATAGTATTTATCCACATGTTTCTAGTGTCTACATTCACACACGTGTTTTAGTTTCATATAAGTGCGATTTATATATGTGCTGATAAATTATATTCAGTAGTGATTTAAATTCAATATTTTGATTAATATATTTACTATTCGTAAATATTAGTGAAAAAATTGTGTTTATAGACTTTTTCAAGTGCTCCAATATAATTGAGGTTATCTATCCGTATGTATTATTTAATGATGCCAAAGAAGTATAACTTCTCACGCGCGTACATAAGTACACGCACCCTTTTTTTTGTTTTTAACTTTTTAGGCGCATCATGTGCCCTTTCGGTTTAATATTTTATTTGAGTATAATTTAATATAATATACACATGTTATTGTATTTTAAAATAATAATCTCGCATTGATCCTGATTGTATTCTGATTCTATCTTATCGTCATCAGCACACTCCAAAACTTTTTATATTTTGAGGATTTTTTTAGAGAGTTGAGAAGATTTATTACGCAGGGCTAAAATAAACTAGCGACTATTTTTTCACTGCCTGCGGCCATCCGAGGGCGGGTGCTTATATTTCTCATATCACCCAAGACCTGGTTAGGGGTCGCGACAATTTTATATGGGAACAGAAGACATTATAACTTATACCATACGATATATATTTCGATTTTTAGAAATTTTCCTAAACGATTGTAAACTACTAAAATACGATCGCCGAAATTGTAAATGTCAAAATTGTAAAATAAAACAGCCTTAATGTAAAATTAAATCACAGAGTATTTGAAACATTCATCATTTTTATGCCAGTGAAAAATATTCAAAATACAAAATTAAAGTAATGTTTTAAATAGTTTAATAAAAATACTCTATCTTGAAATGTTTACATATGCCCATGTGCGTATAGAGTCTTCATAGTGCAAATTCAATTCGTACACAACAGGTTTTATTAGTCCATAGAAAAACAGTGTATCTTAATTAACTTTGCGTTTCAAACAGCAACATAAAATTACTTACAGGATAAAATATTATTGTGGCCTTAAAAAGACACGATTCATATTGATAAATGACCAAGCATTCCTTTATCGATTTCTTAAATCGTCTCTTGACATAAACGATGGAAATATGCAAATTAGATTTTAAGTCTCGACGACACTCAATCTTGTATAATTGCTCTTGAAATGAAATGACACTTTCATCGAGTGCCTACTGGTGCTGTGCGTAGTAATTTAATTTTAAAAATATTGGTCATTTTTCATCACTGTACTTCAATGGGTTAATTAGAGTTGTTGCTGCATTGAACTTACTAAAACATCCTCCTATATAGGTTTCGGGTTTAGATAAATAATAAGATATAAGTAATAAATATACGTAACCCATTTCTGCTGTACTCAAGTGTCCGAATAGTCTTAATGGCTGTCAAAGCGGTTTTTCACAGATGATTGAAATTTGGCATAGTAATAAAACACACTAATCTGTTAAGCCGATTTTGTTAAAACTCAAAAACATTTACATGGAAATTGTGGAGGCTTAAATGAACTTTCATATGTAACAGTAATGCGCAAGTATTCTATTAATATTTTTGGCAGAATTTATTATAAGGTAAATCTAGAAAATTTTTTAAAAATGTCTACAAAACATGGGGAACATGTTCCATTCACATTCATGGGGGAACATGTTCCATTCACATTTCACTACCAAACATAGTAAAAATAGCATTACTTGAAGTATATCTAAAGTTTACCGAGAACCAATAGCGATGACTCTGTATCTTGTAGTTTTTGAAAAAGTCATAATACTTTTATACCTGTGAAAAATTTACTAGGTCACATGTTTACATGGCGACAAACAAAACATGTTCCCCCTTCCACTACCGAAACTGCTAAAGACAACATTGTGAAAGCAGCATTACTAGAAGTGTATCTAAAGTTTACCGAGAACCAATAGCGATGACTCTATATCATGTAGTTTTTGAAAAAGTCGTGATATTTTTATACCTGTGAAAGATATACTAGGTAAAATATTTATATAGCGACAAATGATATTAATATTTCTACATAGTTTAAATAAAAATACTATGTACACTTTACTGTGAATAAATTTGTACAGAATTCTCGTAATAAAAGTTTATACTTGTAGTAAACAAATTTTATTTCTTCGCTTTGCCTTTTCGTTCAAACCTTACCAGTATTTGAAATGATACTTATTGTTCTAATGTCTCTTTTTATTTTACCTTGAAAGTAACATAATAGGTTTTCATGAATATGGGAGATATTTTTCAAAATATCTGCCACGTACAAAGATTTGATCAAAACCGTTCAGTAGTTTTTTGAGGCAGGAAGGCAAACACACTTTACCGTTACAATAGATCTTTTTTGTCTAAGACTTGGCAAGAAATTATGAAGGAAAATGAAATAACGGTATATATTAAAAACAATTTAAAACTTTTAATAAAATTAGTCGCGCTTAGTTGTGAGACTATTTCTATATACGTTATCTAACTTTTTTTTATATTTTTTAATTAAAATATTTGTAACAATTATGGCAGGAACAAATATTATAAAAGATAACTAACTCTGTAAATAAAGCTATTTAACTATTACGAGTATATGTCAGAGATGATTCGTTGTTTGATGTAGATTTTTATTATCATGAGTGCTTTTATAATAATATTTTTATGATAAAAATTAATAATTTTTACATTTGCATGAAGTCGATTTATTTATTTTAACACACAGCGGGAGTTGCGCGAATAATTTGCTTCTAGAAGTGACGAAGTTTAATAGGTTATCACAAGAAACAGATAAAGACGAGAATTAAATATCTTCTTTGACGAATGTACATCGCTCAGACCAAATATAATCGAACTGGTTTCCATTTGAGTTGCAAACGAAAGTATATATTTTTTGAGCTTTAAATAACGTAAACATACGTTTTAATCTCACAAAAACTTTATTTAAAGTAACAGTTGTATAACATAGTTGACAACAATAACGAAATATTTTGTTTTTTTTAGCTGTCATTTAGTATCAATTTGCGACTCAAAGTGAGATTGTTTGTTGTCTCCGCCAGCAAAACAAGGAATAACATATCATTCGTAAGTACAAATAAATAATATTTAATTTTAATTTTTTATGACATTTATTTTTTATTTATTTCGAATTGTCTGGAAGGCAGAATGAGCTAGCAATATTTAATTGATATAATACCGAACTAAATTCAATTGATTGTTTATGGATTAAGATGATTTTCACCACCATATAGAGATGTTATCCTATTCAAATATATGTCGTATTCACTCTCCTATGATGTAAATTTAAGAACTGTCATAATTATAAGGATCTCTTTTTTGTAAGTACTTTTTGACTCCATCTTTCATTCTTTGGTCGTGTCTTTGAATTGAGACTGAATTGTATTTGCGTAAACGCTACCTGGAACCTAATAACGTCATTGTTTGACAGCGAGTTATCAGTTCTTGCATTTATATTTGAAATAATTTTACAGAAAGCCCAGTTTTAAACCGTGTAGGTTAACAGCATACATGAATATGATCGATACGTAACGTGGTTAGTTTGATATCATGAATATAATTGCAATTGATAGAGAATTACCTTAAAACAACATTATTGCTATTCGCTTTGTTGGAGGCATGTTGGTTATTTTCTGTTGTTTATACATTGTGATGCTTCCTACCATCGTTACATTGTACGCAGTCTCAGAATAAAATATCCCCGTGTGATTGCCACGTCAAGATAATAAAGTAAAACAAATTGAACGGGGCTCGACTTTATTAAGCATCCGCGCGATAGAGTTGTACGATAATGTATCGTAAATATGTTTTATTGTGTCATTTTGTTACATTTTTATGGATTTCTGTGTTAATAATGTGTTGCTTGGATTTAAATAGGTCTTTTTGTATTGCTGCAATTGGGTAAACATTTGTGTTAGGGTTATATTATCACAAATCTTGAGTGGAATAATTTTATTATTGTTCATAACGATATTTAAATATTATATTCGTTTTAAATCATTGGGAGGATTTATATAAAAAAAACAAGTTTTCCTCTATAGGCTTTTTTCTTATTGTCTCTCCCGAAATTTTTCTGGAATATCAAATTTTCCTTGCTAGAGCAAGGTAATTTGAGAAATTTACCGTTCATTAATGGATGTAAATCGTAATATATGTGACTAAAGGGAACTAATTAATAAAGATAATATATGAAGGTTGAAAGGAAAGTTTCCGGAATCACAGCGATACGAATAAAAGTTATAAATTAATATACTTTGTTTTTCAATGTAATCTTTGTCCATATCGATTTATTTTGTGCTGTTTTGCGTTTGAAAAAAAAACGCTTGATATCAAGCGTTTTTTTTTCAAACGCAAAACAAGCACTATACATCTCGAAAAAATAAGCACTATACATTTCCAAATTGCTTAAAATATATTTCGAATAGATTTGTAAAATTTTTATCAACTCAACGAGAGTCTCTTGCTCCTTATTACTATCATTCTGATTTTCCTTACTTTCTGAATAGCTCAGCGATTTGTATTAATTTTTAAATATGAACATGCATTATATAACTATGACATAATCCTCTATGTTTAAAAAGAGCATATATAACATTTTTCCATTGCATAGTAAGATTAAGTTTCTTTAATTTGCGTACTGCATATATAAGAAATACGAAGATTTATTTATAGAGGTAAATGTAAAACACTGTTTTGAGTTTCAAATTTTTTAAATTTCAAATGGTTTGATAAAGTGTTAGTTTCTGAAAAGTTTATGATGATATTATAGATGGTTTTATTACTTAAAACAACATTAACTATTTAGTATATATCCCATGACTAAATATGCTTAGAGGAAAGTCTATATATTTAATTAGTAGTTGTTGAAAAGTATGACATCAAGCGATAGTCATACTGGTGGTTGTTCAGTAATTTATTGCCTAGGAACGCAAATATAATTTGAAACAGCGATCAAAAGAATGCAGGTAGCTTTCGATTCACGGAATGAACGGTGCTCTTTTGACGTATTGAAGAACAACATTTAAAAAAAAAGAAAAATTTTGATTCAGTGGAAATATCTGTCTGAGAAAAGGCGAGAAAATACTCGATGAGAAAAACTAATGAGGAGCGAGTAAAGGCTGGAGGAAAACCATAACGATGATCCAAAATGTAATAGTGTTTGAGCTAGTAACTGTAATATATATATATATATATATATATATATATATATATATATATATATATATATATATTTATATATATGTATATATATATATATATATATATATATATATATATACATATATATATAAATATTATCATTCGTAACCTCACATTACATGTAATTAAATAAAAAAGCGGAGTCCTTCATTTGCCCCCCCTCCCCTAAAATTTCCATATAAACATTTTTGACCTCTAGTTAATATGCTTTATGTCTATTATTATTTAACTTTAAGTTTCAACGTCAGCGGTTTTTGAGAAAAGGACAGGAGAGGAAACAGGCTATGACAGGAGGAACCTTAAAAATTCATTGAAACTAGTGGTACGTACACCATTGTAAAGAATTATATATCAAAGTGTTTTCAAGATCAAGTAAAAGTTGTAGTGAAGGAAGGAAAATGTGAAAATAAGACTGCTTATATAAGACGTTGCGAAATCTATATGAAACAATTTATGCGATAAAATTTAAATATGCTGATATTGCAAAAAGTAAGCTATTCTCAAGAAAGTTTGGCCATGCCAAACGCATAGAGGAGATTAATAATATAACTTATTCAATACGAGTAATATTTGCTATACGAAGGTGTGGATCCATACATGCTTAGGCATTTAAGGTTATGTAATATTTCTGTTAAACTATTCACAAATATTACTATTACTTTCACCCTCTAAATATGTTACCTAGTATATCGTAAACAGGCATGAAAATATATTGAATTTCGGAATATCACCAGTTTTCCAGTAATAGTGTTTTTCCATAATTCCAACTTTAGAGAAAGGAAATAGGGTCTTGTTTTTCCTGGATATTTTCAAAACTGGCTTATATAAATTTCTGCAGTAAATAGTTTGGAGTGTATATAACTTGCTCTTTCAATAAATGTCCCACACGATAAATGAAATTAAAGAAAATACTTACTCTATTGGCTTATTCTAATTAACCTCAATTTTCTACGTTAAACCGTTCTCGACAAAAACGTCTACGACAAACGGACAAACGGACGTACACGTGAGTGATATTAAAAGATTCCGTCTTATCTTTTGAGTTTCGTAATCCTGAATAATTTATTTTCGTAATCCTGAACCTGGTCAAGCACGAGTAGAACTTACGCAACGAGAGTTCCGTACAAATTTAGGCACTTATAAATATTTAAAGCCATGTAGTATTACTATTAAACCATTTACGCTTCTAAAATCCCTGTTTTTCCCTAATTTTAGGTTGGGTAATTTTGAAAATAAGGTGGCGAACTTGTTATTTTTTCATGTTTTTCTGTATATATCTGAAGGTATACCATTTAAAATTATGAAAAACATATTTTCGAGTACCTTATTATTAGATTTGTCAAACGACAAAACATTATATATACAAATTAAAAAAAAATTGAAGCAGTTAATATGATATATCTCCCTTGAAAATTCCACATAAATATCTTTGGATGTTAGCTATTGAACCATCTGCTGATTAATATGTTTTATTACTATGCAAAAATTGAAGTTCCACCTCGAGCGGTTACTATTGAAAAAGGGCTGCGATCGTAGGCGGCAGACGCGTGTGTGATATTATAAGGATTCCACTTTCCTTTTTAACGTTTGAAACCCTAAAAATATAGACGTAAAAAAGGTAAGTGATGAAAGGAAACGTGAAGAATCAGTCAAGAAAAACATATGCGTAGAATAAGTTGAGAAATTTGGAAAAAAACTATGATATAGAGACAGAATATATATAATATAGAAACAGCGGTAATAAAAGGTTATGCATGAAAGCATGCAAGAGAATGAGTGAAGTGAACGAGGTTGGAACACACAGGAATACGAGTGTTACTTCATTGTAATCCTTTATCTTCTTTAGATTTGGAAAGAAAAGAATTTGATGTGCTATGAAGAAAATAGTTTGATGTGGTATGTAGAAAAGAATGTGATGTGCTATGCCTGGTCATCATCGGTATCGGCAGGAAAACGTTTACTGCTGAACATATGATCTCCTCGTTATGGATCATAATAATAAATATTGATTTTTCTGTTAAATATTCGAATAACAAATATTTTTTTGACACTAAAAATTTTATCTTGTCGATAATATAGGTGTATAAACTTCATTCATAAAGAGGGATTTATGTTTTGTACCTAAGATATACGATCATTTAGACACGGCAGTGTACAAACTACAAGATTATGAGTCGCAATTGAGTGACCTCACTCACACACAATTTAATAAGCGCGAACCCACGCGCCTTACCTCCGCAAGTACAGCACAGCAATAGACAGTGGCCGGCCGCTCCCGCTGCGTGCTGCTGAATGCTGGTGTAATTGGCGCACTGCGAACAATGGCAGCGCGAGCCCCGCGCTGTCGGACAATGGGAAGCGAGCGGCCTGTTTTGTTAAGGATTACAGCGCTCTTTGCTTACTCACGCTCCGGCTATCTATTTAGGTGTACTATCGCCCTATTTATAAGGGAATTTAGATAAACAGTTTTCGATCTTAATGATTAGTGGGGATAATTAATGATATAATCTGTATAAAACAAGCGCGAGGAATTATTAAATATCAAGAGACTGATAAATTTACGGTATTAGGTACGTACATGGAAATAATAAACTGAGACACAATTAAATGAAACTATGTGGTGTAGTATTATTTCTACTTTCTTTAATTTCTTTACCACGACCTAGGTTTCGTTGTATTACAACATCTTCACTTTCGTTGTATTACAAAATCTTTGCTAATATCCCACCTGAAGATGTTGTAATACAACGAAACATAGGTCATGGTAAAGAAAGTAGAAATAATACTACATCACGTAGTTTCATTTAATTGTGAATAATGAATTTCTACAAAATTAACGCCAAATATATTCAATATTTAATAAACTGAGACTTAGATTTCTTGCATGTTTTAGGCTGGCAACTAATGATCTCGGCATTCTAATTCATAAAGTTATTTTATTGTTCACATGCAATTGATAGAATCATTCGGCCATTACATAAGCAACGTCATTAGCTGTTACTTCTTGCCAGCGTATGTGTAAAGATAAAATTATTTCCTTGGAGAATTATTTGGAGGTTTTAGAGGCAAAATAGCGAGTGAAACTACAATAAAAAATATAGTGAGAGAGAGCATAATGGACATCTAAGTGGAAATATTTTTTCACGTGTCACAATGGAAACAGCCTGTAGTTTTATTCACACGTCAGCCCTCCTATGAAATTGAAAGTGTGTCAGGTCACATGGTAACCAAACAGAATATTTTCACAACTTCCCTAAACCATGGATTTGTTTTCTTATTTGTAGTATGAATTAAAATATCATTACTTCGTAATACCGAATTAACGTGGAATCTATTTCAATAACGCTTTTAAGTTTTTATTAATTCTGTGTAAGAGATCGCACTGGAGAAGATTATCGAAGAGATCAACATTTTCTTCTACGTCTCTCGAATCAATGCTTTATTTCTATCATAGAACATGATCTAACTTCGTCCATAATGCAAATATTGTTCATAATGTACATATTAGCTCGATTTTCACCTTAAACGGAACCTATAAAGCAAGAGCACTCTGAGTTACCCTCTTAACATTTCCATAATTTGTTAGTGATTTACTAGCCGAAACGCAATTGTTAATTCAATGAAAGATCAAACGCCATGCTGTTTATAATGTATATGCTACCAGAAATACCCGAGGTGTTTCCATGACATGCCAGAAAACGCTGGAAAAATTGGAGTGTTTATTAGTTACTGACTTAATAAAAAACTAGTCAGATGAGTATCACGATAGGAATTATTGTAAACAAAATATTACGTTGTAATGAGGCAAAAAGTGCAAAATTTTACTTTAATGGCTGAGAAAAAATTCTTAAATTAAATTGAAAACCAAATCATGATTGAAGGGTCTGGAAATGTATTTGGGGCAAAGATAAATAGCAGGTTATCAAACTGGGTTATCCAATCTACTTAATATAAATCTCATTCCATCGAGTGATATTGACATTGACCAAACATACCTGTGTGCAACGAAGGTCACCCTCTGTCATCAACCCATTAGGTTAATAGAGTTTGACGTATTGATTTACGTACGTTCGTCGAAAGCTGCTAAGGCGGCTTAGTTATAAATAAATTACTCCTCTATTTCCGGAAATTATTTTTATCTATCTTACCATAGATTGTTAAAAACAACTTTTATGTTTAAATAAGTGGATACTCTTGTTGGCGTAGTTCAATAATTATTATGTCGAAAAAAGTATGTTTTATCATGGAGCAACTTCATTTTATTATTTATTCTCCACGTCGAAAAAAAAATTAAACCCGTGTCAGGACATACATAGAGTACAGTCGTAGTTGTCTATATATAATTTAAATTGTTAATGAAAGTTAACCGAAATCATTTTTCAGCTTTCAAACCCATCGTTTTAAAGTTAGGGAGAATAGGTGAATAAATTTGACTGTGAGACTGTGGCAGACGGACAATCACATAGAAATTATGAAGATTCCTTCTTTCAATATGGAAACCTGAAAAATAATAACATACCATCAGATGATTACATGTATGATCTCGCTGTATTTCATTACATAAATGATTAATAACAATTAATGATCTTTTCCTTATATAGTCAAACTTTCATTAAAATGTATCAATCTTATCATAAATGTATGATAAATTTTATATATTTTAAATATAATTGGAATAATTTATTTCACATATTTACGAATAAGTTGTTTGTAGAAAATATGAAGGTCAAGTACTGTAGGCACTGCCACACAAAGATGTTATTTTAGGCATAAAAACACAAACAAAAAATACTTTAAAAATATTAAATTATGAAATATTAGTAGTATTTTTTTTAACCAAGAAGAGGTTTCATAAAAATCTGCCTCGAAAAAGTTAAGAAGTTTTTTGAGCGTTTGACGACGTGCGCTCGTTTGACAACAGCAAGAGTATTCAATCTGGTGTATTAATTGAAGTTAACCAATCCTTATTTAAAGATTCATTCTAACATCTGGTGTATAATAGGTGTTAGTCAGTTGTTCTCCGTAAGACGTTAACGGTAATAATGGTATCCGTATTATTTTTACGCTTTAGTTACGCTTCACAGTAACTTTCTATAAAGTTGATTTCAGCTGTTGAGTTTTCAAGTTACCTCGGGCATACTCGTTAGAAGTATGGACAGAACTTGGCTAACTTATTTACGATAGTTTTGGCTACGTGCGAGATAAAGTTGAAACTAATAATTAGGGACAAATTATTGATTATGACTTATTGCAACTCAAATCTTTGTATACCAAATGGAAGTTAATGCTAATTAACAATTAGTAAAGGTAGTAGGGTAGACAAATTTAATCATGAATTCCTAGGTAGTAAAAAATAACGAAATGTAAAAAAAATTCTTGCCCAAACTCAATTATTATCTCGATATGAAAAAAAATTCTTGAAAATATTTAAAGTATTTTTGTTGACTTTAAATTTCTCGTGAAAAAGTTAGGTTTACAGTCTATCAAAATAAAGTAGTATAAAAATAAAAGCTAGGCATTTAGAAGTTTCACGTTGGCATAAAAAAGAGCGCTCATTTAGGCATTTACATCCAAATGTTGTCACAGAAAAAATAGGCCAAGAGTGAGTTTGACTCGCGCATCGAGGGTTTTGTACCGCGTTTGAAGTAAAATTACTTTATTTATCATCATTTATGTGGACTTTATAATGTTAGCGGGTTTCCAGTGTATATCTAAAGGTATATTAAGTAAACTTATGAAAACATATCTTTTAGTGCACTGTACATGGAATTAAAAAAAATTAAGAACGTGACAGACGTAAAAAAACCCACTTAAAATGTATATATATATATATATATATAAACACACACACACACACATATATATATATATACATATTTTTTTTTTTTAAATTTTTTTATTTTGTGTATTGTTTCTGAGATGTGCGCTAATTATAATGTGTATTATTACTATGCCAAACAAGTTGCTTCGTCGTGTGTTTTCTGAGAAAAATCGAGGTAATATCAGTAATAGATATAATATTAGTAATATAAATAGTTATTTTTAATATAAATTGCCCACCTGATGATGTTGGAACTTCGTCGTCGTGTCATTCAACGAAAAGTCGTGGTTAATAATTTAAATAAAATAAATATAATACTAGGTACATGACGTAGTTTTATTTTGTTGTGAATAAAAATTAAGTGATAATTAATTTCTACAAAATTAACGACAAATATATTCAGTTACAGGAATAGGATCAGTAATAGAGATAATATCAGTAGCTCGCTCTTCCATAAAAATATTTTCTTTTAATGAAACTCGTACGTCCATACCAGAACTCATTGTCTTATGCATTGTTTGTTGTATTTTTGTAGGCTGTACTTATATAAAATTCTCGCTACTAGTAGTAAAGTGATTTTATCTAGTTATTCTTTTCACCAAATTACGAACCGTTATACTTAAACCATTGACTTAAATAACATAGGTAGGCCCCGAAAGCACAACATGTGCCAAAATACAGTATTTGCACGTGCTTCATCCTCAAACTAAAACAACTGTCTCATAGAAAATTCTCGTACAGTGATTTATCGAGTTATTCTTTTCACCAAATTACGAACCGTTATACTTAAACCATTGGCTTAAATAATATAGGTAGGCCCCGAGAGCACAAAACGTGCCAAAATACAGTATCTGCACGTGCTTCATCCTCAAAATAAAACACCTGTCTTATATAAAATTCTCGTACAGTGATTTATCGAGTTATTCTTTTCGCCAAATTACGAACCGTTATACTTAAACCATTGACTTAAATAATATAGGTAGGCCCCGAGAGCACAAAACGTGCCAAAATACAGTATCTGCACGTGCTTCATCCTCAAAATAAAACACCTGTCTTATATAAAATTCTCGTACAGTGATTTATCGAGTTATTCTTTTCGCCAAATTACGAACCGTTATACTTAAACCATTGACTTAAATAATATAGGTAGGCCCCGAGAGCACAAAACGTGCCAAAATACAGTATCTGCACGTGCTTCATCCTCAAAATAAAACACCTGTCTTATATAAAATTCTCGTACAGTGATTTATCGAGTTATTCTTTTCGCCAAATTACGAACCGTTATACTTAAACCATTGACTTAAATAATATAGGTAGGCACCGAGAGCACAAAACGTGCCAAAATACAGTATCTGCACGTGCTTCATCCTCAAAGTAAAACACCTGTCTTATATAAAATTCTCGTACAGTGATTTATCGAGTTATTCTTTTCGCCAAATTACGAACCGTTATACTTAAACCATTGACTTAAATAATATAGGTAGGCCCCGAGAGCACAAAACGTGCCAAAATACAGTATCTGCACGTGCTTCATCCTCAAAATAAAACACCTGTCTTATATAAAATTCTCGTACAGTGATTTATCGAGTTATTCTTTTCGCTAAATTACGAACCGTTATACTTAAACCATTGACTTAAATAATATAAGTAGGCCCCGAGAGCACAAAACGTACCAAAATACAGTATCTGCACGTGCTTCATCCCTCAAAGTAAAACACCTGTATAAAGATATTTGTCTCCCCTTGTTATCTCAGACTCGGTTCATGTCGTATTCCGTATATTAGATTTATATTACCTAAGTTATTCTTTTTTCTCAGACCCGGGAAGAAATAATTACAATCTGTGTCTGTAAATTTATAGGATCTTACGAATTATGTTTTCTCAAAAAAACTTTATATAGAATCACTTCCAACGGTTAAGTTAAGCGAATTTTTTCGCGCGCTTATTTTACGAATAGTCCAATCCAGTTTTATTTATATGTTTGGCTTAAATATTGTTTCGATTTTTTAAGAATAATATAGTTCTTAAATATTCAAGGAGCTCACGTGCATCGTTAATCTATTTATTTATTTCTTGAAAATTCCTTACCCAACATCATCTTGTAATTTATCCAAAACCCTGAGTATGTGGAAGAACATACCCAGTTGTTGTAACTACTAATATTTCTTAATATTTACAAAATAATAAGAAATATTAGTAGTTATAATAATAAATAAGACAGAGCCACACGGATATTCTGCTGCGTAAGTGGTCTTATAACGGTTCTGTTTTTCCTTTTGATGTACGGAACCCTAAAAAATTACAAGTTTTGCCATTCATAGTTAAGAAAAGCTCCTACTTTTTAAGGCTATGTGTTTAGATTTTTAGCATCTTTATAAATTAAACCTTCTTTCTATTTATTACAAAGCCGAAAAATCGATTATTAAAAAAAATCGAATAACGCTTCTGATTTAACCGTAACGACTATGTTAGATTTCAATTATCATATTTAAATTTTAGAGTATATATTGGGATGAGTATATTATTAGAAAGCTTCTCGTGAAATTTCGATCTCGAGATTTTACTTGATTACCAATTTTGGTGTCATAAGGAATGCAACCTATATTTTCGTAATATGTTTAGACTAGCTGTGGAACTTAAACAAAGTCACGCTTATTAAACCTTTAATCGTTTGGAAAATAATTGAAATATAATAATAAACAAGTCTCTAAATATTTGGCGAGAAATAAAAATTAAATAATTAAAAAAAAGTTAAAAAAAAACACTGAATCCTACTTAGACTTCTAATAATAAAAAAATAAACATTAATTACATTTATATATCGTTACGCTTATAGTTCAAAACGTACGAGTTCCAAACTATCGCACTAGTCACCAGGCTGTTAACCAACAAGTACATTTAAATATATGTTGAGACAAATCCTTCCCCCAATGCCCTCGATTTAAATAATAATTGATAGTTTATTTTTTGTATTTATTAATTCCGATCCCGAAAGGCTTTTGGAATAAGTTGGGATACCGAGATTTCGAGCTTGGATGCCTTACCGGCTATATTTTCTAATGATAACAGTCAGTATTACCCGTAGGGAAATAAATTTCGTGCGGTTAAAATTATTATTTATGGTTACAGACTTTATATAGCATATTTATATTCATTTCCATTACCATACATACACTGAAAAAATTAAGGAAATTATCAGTGCCCCCTTTGAATTGTCGAAATGTTCAGTTAATTTTAAAATTATTTGCAAACTATAATATATTTAACCAAGTAGCTAGCAGATCAATCAATATACTAATATCATCTATTCAATGTTTCGATATATATTGCCCAATCATGTATTGTGAGCTAAGTGAAATCCAAAAACTTTCTCAAAAATTATTTTTTTAAGCGAAGCGTATATATCAACAAGTACGCATGCAGCTATACGTATCGATTATAATTTCATGTGTAAAACTTCAGTCTGAAAATTTATACGATTATATAGTAAATAAATAAAAAGCATATTTTATATTTACATTTAATTATGCGATACCATCTTATAATCCGTCAATGTCTACTGCTTCGATTAATTATAAGACATTGATTTAAAATACATGTTTTTACAAGTGTTCTATCGATCAAAGTATCGAGCTGTACAACGTAACGAACTGACAAAGAAATACAAATATTTGGAAAAAAACGCCTCAAGTTCACATTCGTGTTACCAAAATATTTTTTCCAAGCAATGCCGTTTTACGATGCTTTAGATTGTAAAATATTAAGAGAATATATAAATATTATTTCATGCTAATTCGAACAAAATTATAATATTATATTTATGAAAGGCCGATTTCCGGTCGGTGGTGATTCAGTATTCGCGTGTGAAAAGTTACTATTTATTGATATTCTACCATCGAAATAATAATTACGATAATACTATGCATAGAAGAATTATAGAATGTGCTAAAAAAATTGAAGTCTATGTGATTTAAAAGAAAAAAAAACAATATATTTAAGCGAGGTCCTTGCTCTGCAATTTTTAAATCCGCACATTATATTTGTATAGCACTAAGAATCTAGATACTAAAGATTATTTTATCTATGCAAGGCGATCAAAAAAGTTTTCTTTGTTATATATAAATGACGGTCTTATTTGTTGTACAGTACAAAAAATAATAAACTACGGACGGTCTTATTTGTTGCACAGTACAAAAAGTAATAAATGTTAAAATTACGGGCTCTAGACATAAACATTAATTTCCTTAACATATAGGTTCGGAAAGAGCGGAAATGCAAATGGCACACTTTTCTCTCGTTAAGCGTGTATCGTAGAGTCGTTAAACTAACTTGATGACTTGTGAATTGTGGTGGTTAAATTTATCGAATTTTCTAACGTAAAATAAATTACTCAAACTTGTTGATGTAAATTTTTCAAAAGTACATAAAATATGATTACGTTATTGTTAATTTACTCTCAAGGTATTTCAGAAAAGATTTACACTGAAAGCTTACTACGTTTTCTGCTTTCTGAGATATATAAATCTTAGTGTGATCGGTTTTAAGTAACTTTGATGTATCCTAAATGTCGCTGTAAAAAATAAATAAAAAATGTACGTAGGTATATATGTATGAATATAGATTCGTTTATTGATTAAAATGCTATATAAAGATTGAGAAGATTTTTTCTTATTTTTTTAAATTTATTAGTAAAAGTATAATCGATTTCTTTTCTGGACCTCTAATGGCATTACAAAATGAAAAAGGAATTTGAATTTTTCCTTGAAAATTATAAGTTGATGTGCAAAATATTAAGTCATAATGATAACGAAATATAACATGAAAATTCGGCCAATATTGATATTATTACCGTACGGACTATAAGGTCACAATTTGTTAGATCATTAAAATCGTTCAGGTATTTAAACAAGGAGTTTTTTCATAAATAAGAAATTTAGTTAAATTGAATAACCACGGTATGTTTTCAATATTTACGTAAAAATATGCAGAATTGTTTATATTTACTGTCAACGTTCCTTACGATATTTGAAAATACTGAAAATAAAAGTGTATTAATTACTAACAGTATCATATATTACACGATCAATATTAATATTTACAGATTCAATTAAGAAATAATATAACGTATAGTATCGATTTTATTTTTTATAAAAATTTTTATTATATTTCGATTAAATTTTATTATAAAAAGGAATACTATGATCACTTTTGTGATTGCCAAATTCACTAAACGGAATTTTCCACATGGATTTGCCCTGCGTTAAAATTAAAATTTTAATTATTATTTAAAAAACGGAATCTAAATATTAAATTCGATAATAAATGTGAGATGTACACTTTTGGAGAACTGAACTGGGCCGTCATAAATAGATATGAACTCACGGTATCTCTTGGGTCTACAGGTGTAATTTAAGAATCGCAGGTGGTTCTTATTATACCTCGTTTATATTAATGGGGTTTCTGTAGGGATAGAAAATCGTAGATTTTTTTATATATGTACAATTTCGCCGTACACCTAAGTAATAATACTAAGATAATTTTGGAATCCAGTTCGTGCTGTTCGGTGCCGTTTTCCTTATTCTGATTATTTTTCGTATAAGCTAAGTAATTACTCTCGCGAATTCATGATATACATATTACGGTATACCTAGTTTTCGAATGAACATAGACCAATTATGGAAATTGTGAACCCGTTGAGAAAGCAACTACCTGTCAAATTAAATTATTTTGATGGCTACACATTCTGACATTAGGAATAAAGGTTTACATTATTAATTTTAGCTTATACTAGGAGTAATCTACGTCAAAATACTCCCTCGTTTCAAAGATGTGTAGTTTTTTACAAAATCAAAGTTTTACGATACATAATATAATTATACGAGTTCGTTGAATTACCTACCTTTGGGATAATTATTTTTTATTAAAAAACTTCTGTGGTGTATAAGGTGAAATGGGATTATTTTTGGAATTACTAGTTTATTGAATAGCCTTTGTTTTTAATTGCTAATACGCAATAAGTAACTAAAATCATCGTTGGATAAAACACAGAAATGAGGTTCAAGTTTTAACCAAACTTCGTCTTATAGTGTCGTAGGTGCGATATAGGGTACATAATATCGTACCTGTGCCGTAGCTCTCTAAATGTCGTATTCTACGTTGCTACGACGAATTTATTATTGTATAATAGGACGTAGCATTCAGCGTAGCAACTTAGAATATAGCATTCAGAGTTCTACGGTACAGCTACGAAGATTTTTTTCGGTTTGCTTTGCAAGTTGCTAATGTTTGAGGGTAATCACTCAATGATTAATGAATTGATCAATTGTTAGTTATTTATTGAAACAGTCTCGATGGAACACCCCCCCCCTCCTGCCCCCTTTCTACTGCTTTTTCATGCCGTTTATGTTTTTATATTACGTACGAGTATGTTTATTCCACACGATCGGAAATGAAAATAGGTTTGTATCTCAAAACTTTTGCTTTACGCTCCATTTGCATATATTGCTAACGAGATGATTTTTACATTTTTGTAGGAGATTGTGAGTTGTTGAAGAAACGTTAAAATGTGGCCGTTAAATGGAGCTGTGCGAACGCATTGCAGCACAGCATAAGGAAACGTTCTATATTGAGCTACTCCATAGTAGTTATGGCATACTGGCATCTCTTTACGCCACCTTAACGAACTTATAAATTCAGAAGTTAAATTCTATTAACACTTAACTTTTCCAAGTACGGTGGCTACTGCACGTACTACTGCGCGTTGTCGTGTACATGAAAGGGTATTGTTTAAGACATCATTTTTCTCTATATAATACAAATTAAGTTTCTATTCTTTGCAATAAGCTCTTATGCAATTTTTTTCAAGACTTGAATGGGTAGATAAAAGGTTATTAGGGTTACCAAAATATTAATTCGTTAGGCAATTATTATTAATAGACCTTTTAATGTCCTATTACTAACTCTTTTCATATTCTATTGCTTATGGGGATTGATAAATTTGCGTAAGTTCACTTCACTCACCCATTAATATATTGAAAAAGACAAAAAAATATTCTGACGAGTACATCATGCACTATGACAAAAAGTATTACATTTAAAACTTAATAACGGGCTTTTTATGTACCATATGTCTTAGAGTCTTAAGACACTTAAGGTCTATAAAAGGAATATACTTTAAAAGGAATTACAACACTCGGGTTACTTCTCTCACGTATAAATCACTGGTCAAATTTACTCAGGGTATCACAAATATTGAATATTCTTACAAAGCAAATACTGAAAAAAAGGAATATCCGAGTATTCGAGTGAATTCTGCAGTTATTATGACATGAAATTACTCATTCATTTTGAATTTATCTTATTATATTACTATCATGTATGTCAATATACTCGCGACTTGATAAAAATAATTTTTTCGCGCAAGTTTTTCTTAAAGGAATGGTTGTATAATATATTTAAGAATCATTCATTACTTGCGAATGAATAGACTTAGAATGGAATAGTTTTTGGTGTTGTTTGCAAGTTTATAAAATTTATGATTTCCGTCTGTCATGGATATTTTATTGGTCTTGCCTGTTTCAAGATAGTTACATCGCTTATTTTATACACACATTTTCAGGTTTTATCTTTGTGCTAACAGTTATTCGCTTCAGACTTGTTTCCTTATGAACTAGAATAAGCTGTATTGTTGTAAAGTCAGATTTATGAAGTTTCCAAATATTGTTATAAATATAATATTATTCGTGATCTGTAATTTATTGTTTTTGTAATATTTTGGTTTATAATATTAGAAAATATAAAAAAGCAAATTTGATCGCGTGCAACTCAATATACTTGACAGAATTGAAATGTCTTTGGTGATCTAAATTTGAATTTGTAAGTATATAGTAAGTAAAACGGCAGAGAGGGAGAGAGAGAGTGCAAAATATTCTAAAAGATTTTTGAAACCAGAGGTATAAGAAATAATTAAATTTAATATAGAACGCAAACATTTCTCATATATCGTTAAAATAATTTAAGTAATTCGATCGATCAAAAGATTGACTAACGAATTTAATTTTTTGCAATGTATATATATATATATATATATATATATATATATATATATATATAACCACGTTATTAGTTAAGAAAGCCATTAAAAAGCAAAAAAACTAAATAGGACGCCATTACCAGAATCTGGCTAAATACGGCTGAAGGAGTCTGTATGAGTTGATCATGTTTTAAATTATATTTACAACTATATGTGTGGGTTTATTGCGGTTTTGTAAATAGTTTAAAGGCATATGTTGCTTGTCTTGTAATGGATGATTGTACGCGTGAAATTAGTAATAAATAGATAAATAATTCAACAAAATGTTGACAGTTTATTTTTGACTCGTATAACATACAAAAGTAGTCGGCGCCATTTTTATTTTCTTCCATGTGTACTTTCCTTGCTTTATTCTATCGTTTTCACCTGTTACGGTTGTACCTATTTTAAATCCTTCTTGCGACAGTTTTGTTACAATCTGAGTCACAAAAAATATTGCAAGAATGTTGCAAAACGTTACGTGAAGTCCTTCACATTTTACTCTTATCGCTTTCAAAGACGTTTTATTTCAATGATTATAGTTAAGGATGGGGGAATACTAAAAAAATACAGTTGAATTGATACAAATCAAACAATTACGTATAAACATTTTTTTACGTAATAAGCAAAATTATACTTTCTTTAAGTTCTTTACCACGGCCACTGGGTTATTAGCAAAGATCTTTGCCAATAACCCACCTGAAGATGTTGTAATACAAAGAAACCTAGGTCGTGGTAAAGAAATTAAAGAAAGTAGAAATAATACTACATCACGTAGTTTCACTTAATTGTGAATAATGAATTTTTACAAAATTAACGCTAAATATATTCAATGTAAATACGTTCCTAAATCAAAAATATTTATTAAAAGTAAAAAAATATCACCATCTAGTGCAAAATTATAACACTACATATTTACGATTTTGACTTATAAAGGAAACAGATGTTACTGTCAATTAGTTAAGTAGTACTAAACTTAAGTAATAATCTTATTGATTTCAATTGCAATTGGTTGAAATCTACCAAGATTATAAAGAGTAAAAGTGCAAAGTATATTTAAAAACTGGTGTTAGAGTAGCCTTGTTATACTCATTTTTATAATTAAGTGATTATAAATATGAATACACATACACATTAAGGGCCTAAATCTATTTACCGTGTAATATCACGTTTAAAATGTTCCCATTGTATTAATTTTGGGAACTGCACCGCGCTTAATTAAGTGATGTTACAAACAAAATTGGATGTTGTAACAAGCAATTAAGTAAGTAGAAGTCATTTCGGTGAATTTGTTTAAAATAAATGTCTGTGTTCAAATTAAATTGCTGAAAATGTTAATTAACTAAATAAGAAACTTGCTAAATGCAGTTATAAGTAGGACTCGCACTACAAGTGCCTCTACTGACCTGAATCAGTATTAAAATTTAATGGTATGCTATAATATATCTATTAAAATATTAACAAATGTTGATATCTTTTTTTCCCATGTAGATATATTACCTAGCACAGGTACACTAGATAAAACATTTAGAGTATTTCTCAAAAATTATTAAATTTTAAACGATTAGTTTAGTTTTCTTCTAGTAAATCTTTTTTAAAAATTTTGATTTCAGCAATATCTCTAAAATTATCTCACATAATATTCTAAAAAAAATTATTTTCGACCTCTCATGACTACTCCTTTCAGTTGATATCCTACAGGACACGTAATTTGCTACGTCAAACGGTTTCTTAGTAAAATTGCTGTGACCGACAGATGGACGAATACGTCAGTGATTCAATAAGAGATCCGTTTTTTCTCTTTGAGTTTCGGAACCCTTGAAAAGATTTGAGACATGCTATCCATCAATCTGTCATTTTCTATAATTTCAAGTCTATATATTTATCTTGTATCTAATTTTACATTACGGCTTAAAAAGTATAAACCATTTGATTAATTTATTTGACTCTTACGGAATACGTGTCCCATAAAACGTTTATTGATTTAGTTTGTCCCAACATCGTTTTCATGTTAAACATTTACGAGCAATTAATCAAACTTAGTTCGTAATCAACGTTCTGAGCACAATACCTCCCGACACGTCCGCCCACGTTGATTGCACATTATTCGACGCATGTACTCTTTCCTACGAAGCACGCAGTCGCAGTGGAAGAGCGCTACTCCAACGCGGCTAAGAGCCACTGTTCCATTGTTACAGCGCGAACCCAATCTTGTTTCTTTTTATCATAAGCTCGGCATCTAGCGACTCTGGTTTATGTCGTGAGCCTGTACGTACGTTAGTTTCTTTGCCGTAATGTAGGTTAATAGGTGGAGGTTTTGTTGTTAGAGTCGTCCCTTTTATTCGCCAGTTTATATACGTCTGTTTCTGCGTTTGTTTAATGTACTGAGCGGAACATTTCATTTTCTTATTTATGGCTTTGTAGACGGAGGATTTTGTCTTAGGTTCGCCTATTAAATGTTAGGTTTCACAATTGATGATTAACAAATTTAACATATTGCAATTGTAATAAGATATTTTTCAAGGTTCCATACTCTGAAAGGTAAAAACGAAATCTTTATTTTTTCTTTTTTTCATTCTGTGTTTATCCCGGTTACTTCCGATTCGTTATGTCGACTGACTTGAACTTTGGCGCAGAAATGATTTTTTGTTAATATGCAGAAAGTAATGTAAAATACATCCTGAGCGCTTGAAATGAGAATGGATGGCAAAATATAACTTATTCCGTTAAATATTTTGCTACAAAACTGGCAATTTTTCGACGGGTATGAAGAATATATGTACAAATTACCATTTTTATGTCGCATTAATATAAAAATAGATTCCAATTTTAATATTTAATATTAAAAGGGCCAGTAAAGATTCGAGTAAGACAATTGACAAATTCTTGTTATTTTCTAAATACACAATTTCGCAACTAAGTGTTATTAGAAAGTTATATTATTGACTATATATAGCCATCTATTTTAAAGCGTTTATAGGTTCTTCGGAAATTCATTATACGGAAAAATAAATAAAAACATAGAGATAAGAATCTAAGTAGCCCCATACCTCGCATGTAGTTTGTAAATTTTTGTAAGCGAACGTACGTCACACCTAGTCGTATATTTACGTTAGTCAAGCTGAGATAATACATAGAGACAACTTTATGAAATATAATTATTTTCATTGGAAAATAGTGCAAAAAACAGTGAAAAATATGTGAACTTAAAACAATAAGTTATTGCAAGTAGGGTTTTATTTAGTTTTTTGATAATTTTTTTATTTTAAATGTAGTATAACTTAGTATTCCCTACTGAATATTTCTATAATAATGTCCAGATAATCACTTTATTGTTATGTACAATCATATGACAATTGCAAGTATTGATATTGTAGTTTAATTAACGTAATTATTATTTCAACGGTATTAACGACATTGCTGAAAACTATTCAGTTCAATGCGCTTATAACGTTTTGTCTAGAATAATAATAAGTATCTCAAAGACTACATTTATCACGTATGAAAATATTTATCAATGTTTCTCTAAATACTTTGTCTTTTGGGAACCGTTAAATAAAAGTTAATAAATCATAAAAATGGTTACAAATTTATGAAAATAAGGATTACAATATTAAAATATCGATAGGATTACAATCGTAATAAAAAAATGTGTAAGAAAATTTAAATAATAATGAAAATATAAAAAAAGTTGAAAATTTACAATTATGAAATTTACAAGTATAACGAGAAATATTTTACACCATTTTAATTAATATTCTGCTTATAATATATTAAGTAATTTCGCTGGTACGTACACATACATATTATAAATATGAATATAAATATATAGTTAGAAAGTTGTATTTCTTTAAAAAAGTCTATTTAGAGAGTTCACTAACAAAAAAAGAACGTGTGTTAAAAATATTGATAGTATCTATACTGTTAGAAAGGGCGCAATTAATTTTTTTTAAAATCAATTCTGTTTACATTTACATTTGGCTAATAGATGGATGGAAGTTATTTATATCAACGATAAATATCTATATAACTGTCTTCAAAAAATTAATTTTTTTTATCACAGCAAATTTTAATAAACTCACTTCATTCAATTATGAGAAATTTTTCGAATCAATTTGTTTTATTGCTTCTAAAATGCTCGCTTTTCAAAAATGTCATTGAGATAAGCTTCGATTTCTTTTAGGACACTTCAACTGTCTAAAATAGAAATAAAATGCCCTATTTCCTCTCGAAAATATTGGTTGAAACGATGGAAAAGATCTTAATATGCGGAGGATAAATGGATATTTCTCCAAAGAAATTACAAACTTACACGCCTGATCAATTTATTAAAGAAAGGTAATAAAAGTATTCCGCTAACAAGTTACATTACTAATCGATATCGAATTTTGTCTATAAGAGATTCTTTGTCTATAAGAGAGAGAGTTTGTATATAAGAGATTCTGTAGATAAGATATATTTATATTAAGTTAATATTCGATTTATTTTTTCGATGTACCGTTATAAATATATTAAAACAAAAAGTGGACGACAGTACAAGTAGCACAAACGATTGTATTGGCATTTTTGTTACTCAACTGGATACCCTATTACTTAAATACTGACATTATGAATTTATTTACGCAATTTTGGTTTTTTTCTCTCCCTTTTATAGCGATAAGTTAGGCTTCCATACAAAATGTGTTTGGTATTCTCTCCATAGATTCTAATAGCCATGGATGACAAGTTACATCAGGCAAAATTAAATAAGCAAAGAACATTAAAATCGTACGTACAAAATATCAAATTACGTTATCAGAATGAGAATTGTACAATCGATGATATATAATATATCAATATATACTAACCCCAACGACGTGATAGCATGTAAACATATCATTAGCTCTCTAAAGATGGTTTCCAAATTTGAGTAATTTGCCACAGTTTTACTTAGTTGTCATTCATTATGAATTGCTAAATCCAGTGTGGTGTTGTCCGTTGTGGCTCTTTGATTTTATAGAAATATATACATTCCTTCTGCGTTACATTTTAATTGCAGGGCTATTGCCAGAAAAAATTGAGAAAAGTAAGTAAGCACACATGTAAACAATATTTAATTTAAATTTTACTGTATTATTTTGAATTTATTTATTTAGAATATAAGAGTGAGATAGCAACAGTTAAATATCAATATTTATTTTTTCTTTTCGCACCTTCACTATGTTAACAAGTCTGACACAGCGTAAGTGAGATAAGACCAAAGAAGACCAAATGAATTCTATCGTTTATCTGTGGATTAGGATAATATCCGCCATATATAATGACAAATGAGCTGACCCGATTTGATATTCGCATCTATAAGGTCGAGTATCATTCAGTTATAATATAAATTTAGGACGTTTCATACTCAGGTCTATTTCTTTTTCATGCTTTTTGTTTCGATGTCCTTGTCTCCAGTCCGTGTTATTATATATGTCAATGTGTGTGTAACATTTTATGTAGTATATGTGAGTCCTGTTAGAGTCACTATTTTCGTTTTTTTACAATGGTTTTGCGCAACCAACGATTATATTTATTAACAACTTGCGTGTCGATCGCATTAACTTTTCACATGTTAATGAATAATATATGACTATGTCGTTATGCATTAATCGTTCGTACGACAGAAATATTTGTTCATATAATGATTTCGTATATTATTTGTAAAACTATTGAAATTATTTATAATCCCAATATAGATTATTAGGAGATAATTAAAACGAACTATAATTGTGTAGATTTGTTGGAAACCTATAATTTTAGTACTGTGCAATAAGTCGGAATATTCTTTATGTATGTATACATAAAGACATGTGTATCCTAATGTATAAATGTACAGTAGGATTAAATGTAGCATGATTGTATTTTAATAATGCTATATTAATTTGATATGATATGAAAAAAAAATGATTCTAGTCTTCTACTAATTTGTAGCAAAATTATTGAAATTTTTGGAAAATAATAATTAGTAAAGGATGTACTAATTTTTCAAAATTTCCACCAAGTATAAGCTCAAGCAATTTTACCTAATATTTTTGATAACTTTGACTAAAGGGAAATAAGTGTTTTCGTCAAACTGCCGCCATGCTTCCACAAAAAACAATCTTTGATGAAAAGTTATGATCAAAGGGAATATTAAAAGCATCAATATGAAACGGTTTCTGCTAGCTTCAATATATACAGGCAATATGGCGACCAATCTTTCATTAAAGACTCAGTGTGATACTTAAAAAGTAATCAATTTTTATTTTCACCGCCGATCGTTAGTGAAATGCGATTGAAATTTTATTACGTCCTAGGGCCTTCACCTAATGGCGCGTTTTCTTCGGCGTGCCGATAACAGTTTTTCCTAAGTTTATATTTAAGTAGAAAGGTCGTCGGTTCCCGTGCTCTCGTTCATATATAGGTACATATCAAAACTGTGGTAGACCTTGTGTTGGAGAAAATGTATATGTGTATATACTTTTAATGTATATGTGTATGTGGTTTTGTTTGAATATTCTTTAATGACTAGGGTATATAATATAGGATGGTTTTCAAAATCAGAACTGGCCACTAATGCCGGAATTCCAGAACTATTCCTCAGTTGATATTTTTCGAAACTAAAGACAGTTTTCTTTTTAAATCAGTTTAATTTTTGCTTACATTAACACAACCACGTATTCAGTAATAATTAAATGAGATCGACGATATGAAGCGACTCTCGTTATTAAGTACGTATGCCACAAAATAAATACAAAATCACGGTAGTAAATCCGGCAGCAGCGTCCATTTTGAAACTTACATTGTTTTTTATTGTCTATTTTAGTGCAAGCGAGAGAGATATGCACCGCGAACACCGAACCGACATGCTTTATATATATCTTTCTCGCTCGTATATTACCATTTACACCGCGCTGACACTACCCACCTTGGCGGCTTTATTTAAATCTTAGGTTTTAATGTTTAGCTATCTTCAGGAAAGAAATTAGTGAACATAGTAGTTACAAAGCAACATTGAAACAAGATATATTATAATGTAAAATTATACATTTTTTTTCTTAAATAACAAATTCTTGTGCGTGGCAAAGTTATTTTCTGATTCTGGAATTATGATAATGGATTTTTCAATCCGGAATTGTAACAGAAAAATTAATGCAAAGTTCTGGTATTTCAGAATCAATATCCTAATTACGACAACATGTAGCTTAAATTTTAATCCGAACCATGAGCTTTAGTGATGAAACCCAATTTAAAAGGTTTATTAGTTGCATGATGTTTTAAGAAACAGATAGACAGACAAAAATTCAAGATGGAAAGATAGAGCCTGCTAGAATTTTCGGTTAACGAGTGTATCGTTACATTGTTTTAACTCTATCGAGTGTGCGCAAGAATCGTTTTAGTAAGAGGTGTTGTAAAGTAACAATACAAGTGTGACTACGGACAGGATTGGTGTCACCGTCGTCGTAGACTGCGAGCGCGCCAACTTCATAACAATAACCACCCGTAATTTATGTACGAACTTGGGCTTCCGGCACGCTACTTGTTCGCTCGGTACAGTGAATAACTTTGACATCATTTAAATATGTAAATATTAACGACTAACAGTTGCTATTCAGAGTTGGCCGGTTAAACTAGCAAAAACTTCAATGATTTTGGTGGAAATAAATCACTCGATTCAAAATTCCAAATTGGTACGCACTACTAGAGTGAAATTTAAATTTAAATTGAAAGAACTCTAAATAGATTTTATGGCGAACTGAAGTCGCTAGAAACTGACGCAGAATTTAATAAAATTTCGCTTGTGCATAATTAAAATGTATGTACAACTAAAATTCCCTCTGTAATTCACTTAATAATAAAATATTTTAATAATTACAAATTATATAGATTTTTTTATTACCAATAATGCTGAAACTTTTATCGTTGTCTTCATTTCATATTTCCAGTGCAGCTAATGAGGTTTTCCTTTCTTATATATTTATTTTTATTTGCATATATACAGTTAGGTCACTGAAATTATTTGTCTGATGTCGTTATATTGACAATAAATCCGTTCAATTCAAGTTGAAATCAACATTTTCAATGATATTTTTAAAACTAGCCTACTTTTGGGACATATCTAAATGTTTTAAACGAGAATATGTTCTAGTGTTATTGTCCTAAATTCTTGACATTTTGTTAAATTTCTTTACGCATTTAATTGTTGGTCGTATTCCTTATCGTTTTGAATTAACAAGCTGTAATGTTATATAATTCTGTTAAACTATTTCTAAGTATTAATATTCTTTTTCATCATGTAAATATACTGTATAATACATTATTCACAGGCGTAAGAGAAAAAAAATTGTACGTGTCAGCTCCGACACGCGACTGGAGTTTATTCCTTAAGTACGATTGTCTTGGAATGTATAAAATAGGTAACATGTATATAAATAACAAAATTAAAAACATTTAGTAACGTTAGACTAGGAAGCAAAAATTAAAAGAGACTTTTTAATTTTGCAGGATAGAAGACACCAAATATTCACACATAATGACATTTAATGATTACATCTTGATATAAGCGAATGATAGAAAACTATGTGCGCCGCACTCCGTCATTGCGATTACGCCATAAGAAAATTCCAATATGTGACACCCGCAGAAAAATCTTTTCACTTTTTAATTTGGCTCAGGCTTAGGTTATTATTTTACACGAATGAATAAAATACTTTTTTTACCATAGATAACAAAATAATTTGTTTTACTTTTAATCGATTTATAATCGATTGAATTTTTAAATATTTTGTTGTTATATTTTTTCATTAAGTTAAATGATCCAAATATAATTATCAGTTTTATCCAAACCTAAAATATTTTTCCCGATTCCTTACAAAAACTGTAATTGCAATTTCAGTCAGAAGTTACAAATAAACATTTTCAATTAATTAAAACAAAATTAATATTTATTTCATTTAATTCTAGCTAGAAATAATATTTTCCGTCAAGTAAAAATAAATATAATATTCTCATGTCACATATGTACAAATGTTGATGTGCCGTGATATCTACTTATAAATTAAAACATTCTACGACAGAAGTTAAAAACTCTCCCCTCACGAAAGTCAAATTGTGAATTGTTAATTATATTGAAACAGGAAACTTTTTCAATTATCGCTCGCGTCGAATAGACGAGGGACAGTTCGTTGCTCATTCTTGCGGTGCAGACCTCCTTTGGGTTAGCACTGATTTTAAATGTTCATTTGTATTATGCGTTGTTCGTTTATCACATAATTCAGGCTAAATTATTCATGATTCCTCACGAGAAAAAGACATTAAACTCTTATGAGGTTATGTATCCGTCCATTTGTCTGTATATCATAGCAGTATTTTCTTATAGACGCCAAAGCGTAGAAACACGAAATCCGGCATACTAATAAATCATATTGATCCACGTATACAATATGTATAGCTAAAACTCAAAAAATATTTGTATAGAAATATTTAATGGGCAAATTGAAGCAATCGAAAAAGAAAATTTGAAATCATCAATTGAAAGTTTTGTTCAGAATTATCCCATAAATATTATTGAAATGTCCACACAAATAGGTTTCCCATCTCCTAAACTGATGAAATCAAAATTATGAAAAAATTGTGTTTCGAGGAATTTAGTTAATGTTAACCGAAAATATATTGAAATGGTTGTAAATCTTTCATTTTGTAGAAACTCACTTATTTTTATGCCTATGAAAGAAATATTAGGCAACACATTTACATGACGAAAAATAATAATTGTAAAGGTTTTAATGGAATTATGTACTCTTAACTCTTTATATGTGCCTAAGTGTGTACGGAAACCTCACAGTAAGAGTTCTATTCTTGCTAAATAGTTTCTATTTGTACTTAAAATATATTCACTTGTAGGAATTCTGAGATAATTTGCATTTAGTAAACCGCAACCATATGGTTAATATTATTTAGACAGAGTAATTGTATCAAATATAGACGCGGTACTTAAATGTTTACATACTGTTGAACGTTCATAACTTTCATACGACATTATAGCAGAGCGTCTATTTTGTTTTCCCTTTGAAAAAAGAAATGTCTACGAAACTTTTTGTTAATGCTGTCCCTACTTTGGAACTTAATACTTTTATCTCGAAATAGAAATAACAAAAACTAACTGTAGTTGTTTCCTTCTACAATGAACGTATTTGGCTAAACAAAGCAGATATATTATTCACGCTGTTCATGTACAGGTTGTACGATGGAATTTTATATTTTATAGAACCATGTTACTGATCCAATATTAATTATTTTGCTTTCAATTTCTTTCTGCCTCCTTTATGCTATGTTTTTTATGGGTACCGCTTTGAGATAGATAAACAGCGTATATATAAAATACAAGCCGTAAAATATTGTTATGTTTGGAACTCTCACTACGAGGGTTCTGTTTAAACTTGTGAGCAGATATAAGTTTTAGGAATTTAAAATCACATAATATTTCTGTTAAATTATTTGCAAATATGAGTATATTTTTATTTGTATTGACTGATATATCTTCGACAGTTATGTAACAATAGCAAATTTCTAACGAGATCTAGAAATATAGCTACAGTTTTCATACAGATTTCAGGAAACTTTTTAGAAAACCTGTGATTATCATAATTCAAAATTTAGTTTCGAGAATGGGGGGGAAGGGGCTCGGTAGGGATAGCTTATGTATGGGAGGTATTTTTAGCTTATGTATGGGAGTGTGTTATTTAAAATTAGGAAAAAATATTTTTGAAATCCTTGTAATTTGCCTTTTTAAACGATTTTCGGCATAGCAAATGTCATTTAAGAAAATGGAATAATTAATTTGCCCCCTAAAAATATTTTCGAAACATACATGGGTTAATATGTTTTACCATTGTCTAACATTTTGAGTTTTTATCTGCAACATTTTCCAGAAAAATTCATGTGGCAGGTATGCCGTTCCGTGAGGTTCCGTAAGGATTTCGTTTTTTTTTGTTTTTGAAATAAGGAACGCTAAAAATTTCTTGCTGTCGAAAATTTCTCGCTGTCGAAAAAAATTCTTGCTTGCTGAATAATTATCAAATTACTGAATTGGGTGCGGGCTATGCTATTTTGACTATACGTAAATTAATTGTTCTACTAGGAGTTTTAGCTATAGTTATAACCAAATGATGGATAATTTCTTTGTTCTTGAAGATAATACTTACATTTATTTTTTTAATTTTTTTACTTTTGTTTTGCCGACTTCATCCAATTTAATTTTTACACACGGAATCGTATAAAACTGTTTAATACAATAGCGATCAAGTGTGTTGGAATGCGCATAAAGTAGGGTTTCGTAATTGTCTATATTTGTTGTAATTGCTTGTCAGATATCAGTTTTGAAAAATATGTTGCCACTTCCAAAAAATATCTTTCCCTATAAACATTGCATCTAGGTGCAGGTAAATACTTTCTTCAAAGCATTCTGAAAACTTAACTGAAGATTTAACGCTCCACCAAGCAAATAGCTTTTCAGCTCTTTTAAAAATACTCTATGTTCTTATTAAGCTGCTTTAACCCTTGTCAAATGGCTAGTACCATAGGCTTTAACTTCAGATAAGTTCTGATGCACTAACTTTATAGCAGTATAGCTTTATAGCAATTATACAGATGTCCAAAAACTAGTGTCAAATGGAAGTACGAAGGTAGAGAATATCAAGGCCTATCCAAAACACACCTATGTGTGTTCAGCAAGTGTTGATAGTTCCTGAGTTTTTGTATTTTTTTAGCCCAAATCATAGACTGAAGACAGAAAGTTTCCTTGTGACATGAATAAATGTGACAGATCCTTGATTTTTTTTATCGACTAGTTGACTAACTAACCTATTTGGAATGAAAAAAATTACTTACATACGTCTTAACATGGCATAAAAAAACGTTCACTTCATTTTTTTCCAGAATCTACTTCAAAAAGTTTCATATTTAATCAGTTTTTGACTGAGATATTTGACATTGCTACTTTCATGGAGTGATCCTAAAAATGAAACCATACTGTAGTAAGTGAAGCATTATAATTTTTGTATACAATTAACAAAAAGATTAAACCCCATATTAAAACGTCAGCTGAGTTTTGGGTCGGGAGACCAATGAGACCAAGGCATATGCTCGTCAAGACTTATTCATTTTCTGGGGCATATTTCGTAAAGGCGTAAACAATTTCTTATGTTCAAGGTGCAATGACAAGTATCGCCAACATTTTGTAATACAATGTATCTACACAATCGTAAATCTACATCCTCTGGAAACTTAGTTGGATTGATTTAAAAATGTTATGTAATACTCTCCTCTCAAGAAATTTAAAATTCGAAAGAGGTCAATTAGCTGCAATTCAAAGCTAGAGAGTATATTGTTCTTGGAAATTGGGTCGATAATATTAAATTGAAAGTTTTTCCATTTTCCTCTCGGCTTCTCAATATTTTCTGACAAAATCATACTTTTCCGTCATAAGCTTCAAGTTCCAATTGCTGAATTTTAGTGATGTGGTATATTGAATATATTTGGCGTTAATTTTGTAGAAATTCATTATTCATAATTAAATAAAACCACGTTATGTAGTATTATTTTTACTTTCTTTGCTAATAGCCCACCTGAAGATGTTGTAATACAACGAAACTTAGGTCGTGGTAAAGAATTTAAAGAAAATATAAATAATACTTCATCACGTCGTTTCATTTAATTTTAAATAATGTGGTTTAAGTGATGAACTGTTTCAAATTTTGGGACTCCGGTTCTACGTTCTACTGCTTTGACACTCGTTGATTGGTCTCTTTAATTAAGAACTCTTAAATTCATACGGTGATCAGGGAAACACTCCGATCTAACATGTGCCCTGTAGGTCTTGCTACTTTCGAGCTGTTATATCTCGCGTAACCCTAATAGTAAAGTATTTCTGAATAGTTTTTTGGTAAAAAAATCGTGACGACTATGCTTCCGATTGACGCAATTTTTTTGGAATACTTCCCCAGACAGGCACCAAAACTCCGGTTGAATAGCTAGGCCGAATATTCGGTTATTCGGCCAGGTTGCCGGCCAAATTTTTGGTATTCGGATTAATGCCGAATATACCATTCGTTGCAACTCTAGATTTTTTAAATCCATGACTGAAACATTAAGGAGACGTTGTCACGTTGAAGGTTAATATTTCCCAAATGGAGCTTAAAAATGAAAAATGGTAAATTAAAGTATTGGTTTCATTTTGAAATATACGTACAATGATACGAAATACGGGAGAGCAAAAAATTATCACCTTCCGCTTTATGTATATGAGGAGGTACATTATGTTTTTTAAAGTTTACCAAGTTTTTATCGAGATCTCCATTTAGTACATTATAGTATTTACTTATATAATAGTATTTACTTAAAAAATGCCATGTGTTACACACGAACGGACGTTGTTTTTCCCCACTTTCTCTATACACGGCGGGATCAATTTGTTTCAATTTTATTTAACCGACTTAATAAGTCTGAAAGTTATCAATTTGAAAATTAGTTCAATTATATAATGTAAATAATGATATATATTTTCAAATTTATTGCCACTTTCATAACACTCATAGAATTTTACTATAATATAGATTCTTCGAATATGTAATTGTAAATTTAACTATCAGTTTCGATATGGTAGTCCGAGTCGCCTCGCTTTGGCTATACATTATATAGATCACTCAAATTGAATCGGCGGTCGAGAAGTCAATATTTTTAATCAATACATATACTTTAATGGGATAAATTTTATAGTTGTTTTCTAAAAAAAGAGATATCGACCTTATTTTAAATACATCGTTTGGATACTTATAAAATTAACCTTAGGGTCTAAATATATTTTTACACTTATAAATGTAAAGAAGAACTATGAAACGGTAGACTGGGGCTCAATTAACTACTAACGAGTGTAATATGCGCATATTATTGTAATGCGATAAAGATCTATTTGCATATTTACTAGGAAATTGCTAGGAAACATGATTTCAGAATTTTCGTTCTGTTCACGAACTTACTGATAGAGGTATATATATATATATATATATATATATATATATATATATATATATATATATATATATATATTTATAGCGATAACGGCGTCACTTACCGTAAGTGGCTTTTGGTTTTGTATAATTATGGCTTATATTTGTAGCGACGGAAATATTTTAGGATACAAAATTAGCTTTTGTGTTCACTTACAAGTAGACGATTTGCTTGTTCAAAAGAATGTTATAAACTAGCTGTCATCTATAACTTCGTTCGTATAAAAATTAATTGATGACCGAACTAAATTTTCGATTTTATTTAGCACACGGTGTACATGAAACTTGTTAAGTTACCCTTTTAAGCTGCATATCAGGATAGTGGGAACAATTTTGAAGTACAAAGGGAATAAAGAATGGCAAGTGTGGACTAAGAACGACTTAACATTGTAGCATCGATGCTTACGTTTCTAGCGTAAGACATTTTTATAAGGCGAACACCAGCAGCGTCGTCTAAGAGAGTCTTAAACCGTTTTCTATTCCTTGAGGACTACGGTGTTTTTCTGGTATAAAAGTAAAAACCTTATATTAATGTACAGTATTGGGTAAGGATGTATTCTTTTTTGAAAGAGCTATATATTAAGTGAGAAATAAAAACACTTTTATTTGTATAATATTAGGGTTGTTATCGAAGATTACTTTTCTTTGTGGTTTCATAATATTTTTGTAAGTTAGTTTGAAAGAAAACTTAATTATTAATAAACGGTATAACTGTTTTTTTACATTTTCACTTTTATTTATGAAACTAATTTAGAAAATTATATAAACATTGCCCAGTTATTTACATTATATTATATTAAATGTGAGTTATAATTTCAAAGTTTAACATGTTTAATTCGATAATCCAATTTTTCGGTAAGCGTAAACTATATTATAACGTATTAATAAGATAATCATAGCTAAATTAGGTTGATAAATTAAGTCGATTAACGAGTTACACGTCAGTATGAAGAGAAAAAAACTTGTAATGTCACGAATACAAATCCTATAAATAATTCTTGTGTGTTCTGACGTTATTTTAACATTTTATTAGCATATTTATATTATCGTTTGCGAGCGATAAATCGACCGTAACTGTGACCTACAGCACACAATTGGAGTTTGCTCAACACGCGAGTCGGGCTATCGCGTATTGGCATGGACGTAGGTTTATTACAGGGGTTGTTTCAGAATAAATCAAACGCGGTGAAAGGGTTTAAAAAGGTTCGGACCGGGAGCTACATAAATATAATAAACGTCGTAGCATTTTTATGGCCGGTGCTAAGTTATTGCTTTGGCTGCGCAAGATGTCCGATACGTTATGATCATTGATTGTTATCAAAGTGATGTTGCTCCCCGTTTCTGCATTTTCGTTTATGTAAGAAGTTTATGTACTTTTGCCGTATGCCTATTTATTTTTCCGGATTATTGTTTAGCTTCCATTATATATTTTAATTTTCTAATCTAATATTTGTGGTATACAACATCATTTTTTAAAGACTACTTTTAAGCAATTAATTTCCTTTAATTTTGACGCTGCGGTTAGAAATGCAAGTAATTTAAAATTAATTATTAAATTAATTAGTTAACTATTTTCGTAAATAATTGAAAGTTAATATTTAAATTTTTTTTGAAAACGACATTTATAAGGAAATATTTTTGTAATTTTCAATTAAATAAACTAATTAAAACCTATAATATATACTCATTTTTAGTCGAGAAAAAAATGATGATCAGTTTCGTGCCGATTTCGGACAGACATATTGAATCCGAAATATTGAATTTTGAAAATTTATTATAATGTTAAAACTAGAGATACAAGGAACAGAAAGGAAAGTCACATAAAGCTTTGTTCAGCTTTTTACGTGCGTGAGTTGTAATACGGCTGATTACATCTCTGAGACCATGCGTTTAAATTTAGACTATAAATATTCAAAAAACCTTGGTCCCTCAATCAGAAAATTTTTAAAGTCACTCATTAATTAATGTGGAAATAGAAATAAAAAGAAACACCACCTTTAAAAACTTTTTATGAAATAAAGGATTTAACGAATTAAGGAACAAATCATCTTACTGTGAAATAAAAAGAAAAATATTTATAATATAGTTAGGAATTTAAAATTTATTTGCTAAATATTAAATAGAAAAGCATAAAGAATTTTATAATTTTGGATCTTGGGACGGATTTGGAAAGCTTAATGAATTTGGAAAGCTTAAGTTTTTTCTTAAGGCTGTTAACTTATTGCTGTCTAAATAATAGTGTATGGTACATAATATACATTTGAATTTATCTCCATTGTTCTACCATGTAGCAATTGTATTTGATTACTTTTTAACTGGATGTTATGAGATCAAGCGCCATTTTTTTTAAACAAAACAATATTTTAAGCGAAAAAAAATTAAAGTGTTTTTTCAGGTGAGCAAAAAAAGACGAAAATAAACTACTCCCTGTAATAATTTGTGTGCTCTGTATCAAAACGAACGTAATTTCCTAAAATAAAGTTTTTTTTCTATTTCAAAGGTTCACCTCCTACATTGTGGCGGAAGAAGTCGATTAAGGCACCTTTAGGATAAAAATAAATTTAATCAAACTTAAATTTTAGGACTTTATATAATATATAGAAATTATTAAAAAGTTGTAATTTTAGAGTCACTAAAAATTGTGTTAATATAGGTCAAAATCAAGTAAAATAAGTTCCGCCCAGAATAAAAAGGTGGACTTATTCTAGCAATTCGACATGGAGCATATTAAAAAGCATGAAAAATCGTCTGCGCCCTTCGACCGAGTATGGAAGTTAACAGATTTCTTATAATACTAAAGCTTTTCTCAACATTTCCGGTATTTAGTTTTTAAGATATAATGCAAAATTCCTACTATTTTTGAGGACTTCAGAGTAGTATCGTTAAGTATCAGCCTATATATTGTATTCCATTGTAAGGCGAAGCAATTACGAATAGTGAGTAAGTAGTACAGGCGGTGTTGAAATGGGCCATTGTATGATTTCCTTTCACAAACTATCACCACTTAATATAAGGTGCTCTGGACGAATACTGTGCGCGGCCTTAGCCATTCATATTGCTGCAGTTGTTATAGTTATAAACGATTCGAATTAGAAGTCGGTAAGGAAACGAGCGTGACGAGAAAGTTTAAATGAATAAACGGTGAATATATTTGGCGTTAATTTTGAATAAATTCATTATTCACAATTAATTGTTCAATAATTTGTTAATTCCATTTAATTGTGAATAAGTAGTCTAAATTTTATTTTCTGGTAAAAATGTTTAGATTGGCGTTACTCTTATTATAACACCCCTTCTATAAATTATACAACTGTAAAAAATAACATTTCATAAATGGGTTTTTAATATTCCTCCGGTACGCAATGGTGTAGGATTTTGAACTGTACAGTACCATTGTGTGAGAAATTGCGGCTCTTTACCTGTATATATATCTGTCTGCCGTCTTGGGATGGATCTAACTTGATAAGCAGCAAAACGTTAATTTTGTTATTTTATCGTTCTTCGCCGTGTATATATATATATATATACATATATATATATATATATATATATATATATATATATATGTATATATATATATATAGGGTAGTTTTTAATCTGTATTTACGAAATGTGTGATTTTCATGATTTTCATTTTCATCGATATCATACGCTGAAGTTCTTTTCCTCATCCTCTGATTTTTCGATTATGAGTTTGAGATATCTGAAAAAATAAACAAATACTACAATTTAAATGGAACTTTATGATAAAGTTATGAACGAGTAACATTTTTGATTAAACTTTTCAAGTAATACTTTGAATCCCAGAATGTGCATCATTGATACATTAACTAAGATGTTAGATGTAATAAAATATAATAATGAATAAATCTAGCCAAAAAAATTTGACAAATATCCACAATGTTAAAAAGTCCATGTGATTTCAATAAAAATTAAATTTTATTGTTTAAATCTCATGTATGGATGTATGTTATGATTAAACGCCCTTACAAGTTTTTAAAACAACATTAAATAAAAAAGTAGGTAAACCACAAGCAATCAAATATATCCGTGACGTATTTTTACAAATTAATCTAAAATCTGCATTTCATGTTATTTCTGCACGTCCTGACAAACATTCTTATAACCACCGTCTCAGTGAGATTTTATCGATTACATTCATACGCATGTAAGACTACAGTTTTCAACTACGATGCTATAAGAAAGGACGTAACATTTCACTTTCAACAAATATTTTAAAACTATCTATTTATATTCATTAGGGTTTAACTCTAGGGAATACCCTTGTTACAACAAAGTGCTAATTTAATATATGCTTTCAAAGTATGTGGTATAAATATGAATATTAGCATGTATTAGGTTGACAATAAATCTGTCCCTTTTGCCAGCGACTTGTTGAATGTCATAAAAACTTCTGGAATATCTCCAATAAGGTATTTAAAGAGTACGACGTTCGATCTTTCTTCAATTTACAAATAAGTTTCGACGACGACAAATAACATTTAGAAATTTCACGAGGAGAACTTGTGGCATGCTTTCAATTCCATTTATGACCAAAAGAGAGCAAAGCATTTTGCAAAATATGCAAAACGCAAAGCATTATGCAATATATGCGTAAAGTAATACTCTCCTATGACACAGTATTTAAAATATTGTACTCGAACGATTCAAAGAAGGGGTTAGCTCTTAATATTGATTCAAGACATTTAAACTTTAAATTTTTAAAAATTTGAGAGCTTCTTTCAAGCTTTTTTTTTGAGTTTATATTAATATAGAAGAGAAAATTTATGTTTTAAGTGGAAATATTTGCTTGGCTATCACATGAGCTATTAGCTCTAGAATCTCGGAAAAGTGCTCGACTCTACATAACAAAAGTAACGGGAGAAAAACACTTTCACTTGGATGGAATTGTTGCTTGCTGCCCGCACTCACCATATTCTCCAAACCTCCCGTTCGCTGAATTGCTACCTAACTATAATGATAAACATTTACTATAATGATTAAAGACGATCTTAAGGTTGAACTTTTCTAATTTTTCAGTGAAAAGCGTAAAGAACTGTATAAGGAAGGAGTTTTATCTTTACAAATAAGCTGGAGACAAGTGATATAAATATATATATATATATATATATATATACACATGCGTAAAATAAATTTCTTTAAGTCAATGACTCCACCAAGTCATTTATTTTTTGTCTTTTAAACCATTTGTTCATTTCAATTTAACTTTCTTAATTTTTGCTTTGATGGTTTTGGTACTCCATATAGAACATGTTATTAAAACTAGCTACATACCTTATTTTATTTAATTTATGTATAGTTTTGGTTTTAGTCGAAATTACTTACTTAAAATAAAATCTTATGATATTGAGAAATAATAGAATAATGCATATTGAAAGCAATATTTTGAATAGTATTTATATCCTGCCACATTTTACTTACATGATATTAGATTCAGTGAGTACTCTAGCGATATATGTTTATCGAAGATGATTAATAATACCTACAATTTATGTAATGAAAAATGAAAATTTACATCAATATTCAAAGCATTTTTAAAGATAAGTTGCATCTAAATATAGGTCTTAAGAAAATTATCTAAGTAGCATTAAGCCATGAATAGTGATTTATATTTCTATGGTGTAAAGACAATTGTCTTAAGATTTAAAAAAAACATTTTTGGCGGTGATTTTTCGAATTGTTAGAATTTTTTTATCTTCATCTAATTTGGTTCAGGAACATATTTTTAATAAATTCGGTTAAAAAAAATAATGAAAAATTTTCCACAAATTGTATTATTTTTAGAATTCACATAGATTTTACTATTTATGTTTATTGGTTTACTAAGAAGTCATATAACTTGGATTGAATTAAATATTCGTGTCTACTAACCTTTGGAGTAAATACGACAGGCAAACAGATCGCATTTATATTTATTAAGTTTTCAGTCTTGTATAAAAATCCATTATAACCCTTCAATAAAAGAAATTCGAAAATAAATTATTAATATCGATCTTTTTCTTAATGCATTTTCCAACGTCATAGGAATGCATATTATGACTACGATAACTGCATTATTATTGGTAAATTTAATCCGTACTTGTTTTACGGATAAGAATAGTATATATATATGTACAATTTTTTTTAAGTGTATCCTACATCGTACAAAAATATTTATGATTTAACTATAGTTCTATTGTAATGTTTTGGTTTGTGAATATATTTTTATTCTGAACAAAACGTTGACTGGTGTAGCGTGTTTCGTAATCTTAAAGTTCCATTAATAATTATTTTTAGACATACGAATGTGAAATATACGAGAAACTAGAAAATTAAAGTGCCTGCCGTAATCAGTTTCATTCATAACAACGTAAATGTTTTTGTATAATACTTTTTATGTAAGCTATAATTGAAGAGATAATTCAGATATAGGCCCTTTATTCAACACGCCAGTTTCCATAAGTACCCTAATATTTTATACTAAAATTTTGTTTCACAGTTATCATGGTTCTAAAAAAATTCTTTTTTCAAACCGCCTTGGACGATGACGTCTGGGCGCCTAACAATTTATATTTGCAAAAGATGCACTTACGCTGACTTTATTTTTATTATTACATAGTTTGTCCAATTAACTATTAAACCGATTGATTAACGTAAAATAGTACAACGACTTATCTTTTAGAATCCGTGATATTATTCTAATATGCTTCATATGTATTAATACATTACATACAACGTAGTAGACTATAAGTTTTTTTATGTTTTCTTTTATAATAAGATGAGATAAATTCTATAAGACCATAAGTTATCACAGTATTCTAGCTTATATGCAATGAACACCAAAAGTTGCAAAAATGAGCATTGCACGAGTACACAATTTTCTGACAGTTTTTAAACATCTAAATTTGCCCAATTAAATGTTATAATTTTTTTTCTCTGAGATAATTGTCAAGATATCTTTTTACTTCAAAAAGGAAAATTATTATGAATAACGTGAATTGATAGTTCATTGTGTTATTTACAACTAACCCCTCTACACGTTTTTGTTTGATAGATATCTATTTTGCAATTCAGTATTTCCTTGAGATCAAAATTGGGATCTTGGAAGAATTCACAGATATTATTAGAATTTGGGATAATACAGTGTTAAAATACGTATAGAAATTTCGATTTACAGTGTACCTAAGAGGAATAAAACTATGACTGGTACTGGCACTATGAGAATTTCGTACAAGCCTAGGCACATGTAACAACGATTAAGGATACGTAGTACTTCAATTAAACAAAATACGAATGTCAATATCATGTCGTATATATATATTGCTGAATATATCTTTCATAGGCTTAAAAATATTGTAAATTTTGTTTCGTGTAATTGCTGTAGTTTTTCGGTAAAATCTAAATATTAATACGTGAAGAGAAAATTTTGTACCCCTTTTTAAGCATAATGCTCGCAAGGAAGAGTTTGAGATTTGGCAGAGTTAAAGTTTATATTGAAAAGTAGTGCAGAAAAAATTATATATAATATGTGTTACAAATATATTAAATTATTTATTACAAATATATTAAAAGAATAATTTTTTTACGTTCATACTGTGAATGTCAAACACATAATAGTCTGTGGTCAAACAGTCGCACAGTGTAGAGACTGTTGCTATAAAACTTTTCTTTTATTGTTTATTATTACAAAAGGACTATTATGTAGCAACTATCTAAATTAACTTACTTTCGCCTACCTATTAGTGTGTTTAACAAAGTGAGTAAGTAAGCACATTACCGATTGGTCGATTTCAACCACTGGGCGACCCCTAGTTCAAATAAACTTCTAGTAATGCTCTTTTGTTTGGGACTTTGAAATGAGCTGTTTCGAAAAAAGGACTGGGAACATATTTATTGGGAAAATCAAAAAAATATTTTTAGAATTTTATTCCATGTAAAGTTTGAAATAAAGTTTGTCTCATATTTTGTAAGTTTCATATATCATTGAAGACCTTCTAACATAATTCCATTAATACAAATAAATACTACAAATACTTCCAACATAATTGCATTAATACAAGGATATGTAACTAGCTTTAAAAAAACAGTTAAATTTAAACGTATACTTGACATTTCACATTTATAACTGCGCACAGTATCATAAAAATACATTTTACATTTCACATCTACAGTTGTTCACAAGGACATCCAGCTAACTTTACAAAGTTTAAGCTTTTCACATGCATTTGACATATTGCACTTACAACCGTGCACAAGGATATACAACTAACTTTTCTTAAGTTTACACTTTACACATATGTTTGACATTTCATATTTACAATTATTCATAAGGATATCCAGCCAACTTTTCTTAAGTTTGAGCTGTATACGTGCATTTAACATCTTGCACTTAAACCGTGGACAGGGATAAGCCATTTAAGTTTACACTTAACACATATAAATGTCAAACATTTCACATTTACAGTTGTCCACAAGGATGTCCAGTCAACTTTTCTTTCTACACTTACAGTTTTACATTTACACAAATCATATATCTACAATGTTTCATCAATCAACTACATTACCATACTAGACCGTCTAAGACAGGTAATATTTATTATCAATAGGTTTAAAACCTTACGCATGAAACTACTGACTATATATGGTTACTTATGGCCGACATTACTAACAAAATTGGTCATTTATAAAGATGCTAAGATCTATTCTACTCGGTTTTAGCTTCTCCATGATTAATTAATACAAAAAAAACATACCATTTGCATTCATTGCAAAATAAACATTGATAAATATTTAAAAGGAAAACATTTATGCTTCACTAGAAGTTACGCGATTTTTTATAATTTTTGTAAAATTGAATTTCGAATTTTCTACAATATTCACAATACCTTAATGAATATAAAAATCATAGTGATAATTGTCCTAAATCTTATTACAAAACATTCATTTCAGTGTAATATACAAAAACATAACATGTTTAAAAAAAAAGCTATCTATCATTGTACCATTTATTTCTTTTTATGTATTACTTACATTGAAATGGTCACTAAAGATGTGTTTCAATAAAAATTGTATTCGTGTGTTATACAACTAGCCTTAAATGAATTTTGTGAACAAAATGGTTGTAATAATTTATCATGAATCCCATATAATCTAAGAGAATAATCACTTCTGTAATCCAGTTACACACAATGTCTATATATGCTATTGTTATAATGTAGTTAGTACTCTGAATGCAAGTTAAATAAGAATTATAATGTCTTGGTAATTTCAGTCTAATTTTATATTTAAAAATATACATGATTGGTCCAACCATGATACAATAACAAAGAAAACAGCTAATAACTTTCAATACAAAAACATGTTAGTTTGGTAGACCAATATTGCTCACATTCATTTACTTCATACCAATGCTATGGATTCTCATTTCAATACTAATAATTTTTTCTAAAATATTTTCAATTTATGGAACACAATGCTAGGAAAGAATTATGTGTAAAATATGCTGATAAGACTACTGAGAATTAATTATCTCAATCATTAGAAACCAGACTTTAACAAAAAAAAATTACTTATGGGACATTATTTCATCCAATATATGCTGACTCTAAACCAAAATATGACATCTTGAGACAAGAAGAGTGATATGGACATACTATAATGATTTATTCATCACCTGATATTATAAATATGTTAGTTAATGTAGTATATGAAGAATCCATTTTGACTGCGTTTAATGTGCCAGGTATTAAAAGGAGAAAAAATGAAGTGCAATAGCGGAGTTGCGGTTTATATAAATTGTATCATAGACTGTACAGGAAGGGGCGACATTACAATAACCAAAAATATATTCAAAACTTAAAAAAATTTACGAATATTGCAAATCAGTTGATAGAGCGAGTTTTCATAAAACAAGAAGTTATCATAGTATATCAAATCAAGTATTTCAGTGGCCTTCTTTAAAATTTACGTATAAACATTCTTGAATATTGCTATATATATACTACTGAGGAATATGCTGATTAATGTGCTTCATTAATGTATCAGAATTTAAAGTTTCTGCGTCAAATAATTCTGAGAAAAACGTCTCCGAACTAACAGATGGACGGATACATGAGCGATCTTATAAACATTCCGATTTTTTCCTTTCGAGATTTTCAAACCTATAACTGAAATACTTATGAATTATGACTTATAATTAATATTTGCATTTCTTATTTTATGTCGTTTTTAGAGCAGAAATCATTATAACATTTTATAAACTTTTGTAGTGAAACTTGACTTCACACTATAAGGTCACATTTTTGAAAGAGATATTATGCCAGTTGAGAAGTAACAACGATTTACAATCTTAAATTTAACTCTTCCAGTTACGATCGAGTGCCCTCGAAGATCCCACCGATGAAGTCCCACTCATTGTGAAAACGACGTAAGCAGAAGGAGGTCCTCAAATTTTAAACAACATGATGGCGTTGCTGGCAAATGTGCAAGTTGTTATGCTTCTAGTAAGTTTATATTATATACTTAATACTGACACTTCTCTAGTATTTTCACCTTGCTTTAATTTTCAATTGAGAAAAGCAGGGGAAATGAATTATTATAGGAATAACTAAAATTAATTGAAAATAACATTTGGATTAAATCTGAAAATGTGTCGCTTTATATTATCCTATTTAAGATCACACGTGTCCATGAGAGGTGAAATAAATAAAAAAGTTACGACAGGTTACTAAATGTTGAGAGCGTCTAATAAAATATCGAATGGTAACCTATAATTAATAATGGATTTTGAGAGTAATTCTTTTTTATTTATTGAATGGGTAAAGACTTTTTCGTTTTTTGTTTATTTATGCGTGGAAATTCCATTAAAGATTTTTTCCTAGAATCGATGAGACTATTGTACACCGCTCTATGAACAGTATTAAATATTAGGCGAATATAATACAAGTTGTGCCATCTATTTATATAACGCAGTACTTGTTTTTATTACTGAGTTCGTCCTAAAGGTATTGTGCTATTTTATAGTTAAAAAGTAGCCTGTAATTTGATTAGTATCATGAACTATGTCTACAAAAATTCATGAAAATCTGTCTAATTCATGAAAAGTCAAAGTCATAGAGAGACAAGTAAACAGCATATTTATTATTCCGCCATACGAACTACATATACTCTGAATCTGATAGTTACAGAGTTATTAAACAATCAAAGAATCCAAAATACTTACTCTCTATTAATATTAGTAGGTGTATACCTGGTGTCCATATTTTTGAACTTATACTTCTTTAAGCACGTTATGAAAAAAAGAGCGAAATTTTACGAAGCGTGCGCACGATGCAACAAAAATCGACAAGATGCAGTTGCTCACTAAACATGCGTGTAGTGATTTACAAACACCTCAATAACTATATTCATGATAGTTATTGAGGTGTTTGGGACACAACAAGTGTTTTATATTCATATCAATCTAAGTTATATCTCTGCTTTTAAATACTATTTTTAATAACTGAAATTGTATAGTAGTCCAAATAACATCATAAAACCATTATTTATAAACTCTTTAAAATATATTTTAAGTGTATTTTTCTAAGTGCGGTTAAGTTTCGGTGTATATTTATTCACATTATCAATTATTTAATGTTTTATTGTTTAATTGAATTTAGATTTTATCAACCGTATTTATAATCACCTTTTATTACTTCATTCTCATCAATGATTTGCGTGTAACTTCTAACGCGTATAACTTAATATAATATAAGTATAACTTCTAACGCGCGTACGTAAGTACATGCACAAGTTTTTTTATTATTACAACTGAGTTATCGATTCCAGACGAAAAATCAAGACCTTCTATTTACTTACTCTAGGAACTGTGAATCTTCATTCCGCAGAAGCGCCACGCCGTGATGCAACATATAATACTAATATTTCCTTTGTTTTCTGCACATACGTTCCCAACGTGGAAAAGCTTCGAATACGTGACTCGAAATTTTTTGCGAGATTTCGCTATTTCGTTATTCGTCTGAGAGTATGCGCAATAAACTACGAAATATTTTTCAATTCCATCCTGCCGGCTCGTTCCGCTATCCGGCTTTTATAATCGTAGTAAATATTTTTACAGCCCCCCACTCCCGGCTCTTTCGTTTTGTGAAAATGTTAATGTCTTATAATATTAGATTTGGATCCGCTTTCCGTGCAAAATGTTTACGATTGTTAAAAGATTAGATTTTTATGACATTTATGTCCGTATTAACTGTCTGCTTTCCGAGCTTTTCTTCTTGACGTTGTTACGCTCTTTTCGTATTACTTTTCACAGGTTTTATAAGTCAGAGTTGTTGAAAAAGGTATTCACATATTTATATATGATTTAATTCTTCCTTGTATATTTTATTGCAGCTAGGACTAAAGATTTTTCTAGAATATTGATAAATAAATATTTTTACCAAGTTTAGCAATGATGCTAATTTTCCGGGGCCATTGGTAACTTTTTGTGGATCATTGCAATTGAAGAAGCGATTATTATTTATTACATGTCAAATATTTGTTTGATTACTTGATGAGAAAAGCAACAATAAATTAATCACGGTTTCTTTAAAATTATCATAGTTACCTAAATATTAGTTGAAAACTTTTTAGAGCATATAATTTTTTTTTCTTAACAAAGGTTATTTTTAGAAATATTTTATTCTAATGAAACAAAATATTTACTAATAATAAAATAATAATAATTTAAAATATTTACTTTAATAAACATAACATTTTTTGATACGAATGTTTTTTAATAGCAATGGTTTCCTATAATATACTGTCAGTATACTATAGGAAACCATTATTTTTTATTGAAAATAACATAAATAATTACAAAAAAAGAAAACTACAATAATTTGTGATTAAAATCATGAAAGTTATTTAAAACCGTACTTTTCCCCGACAGATTTTTACTGCGTATGTCATTGTTCATTATCTCAGTGATATGATGACGTAGGAAATAAATGGAAGAATATAAAAATAAAGTAACTTTTCGGTTTTTTCTTTTAATCTTAAAATAATCATATAAAAAGGAAAAGTTTGTATGTTTATAAGTTGGTTCGCATTAAACTACGGAACTACACGGTCAATTAAAACATTTTTTCTGTTTGAAAGAAATTTGTATTAGTGAAGATTATGCACTGTATATCATTACAAATTCATACGGATAGAGAAGTGATAAAAAATACGATAGAAGTCGGAAAAGATTGCTGAAAAGTTGCGCGGTAGAGAGAGATCAACTTATTTATTAACTAATCTTTCCAAGTATTCCCGTTAATATTCCCCTGGACACGGCGATCAAAATTTTATTCATAACAAACTAATGTTGTACAAAATTTCGGCATATCTAATGTAAAAGTAATTAAGACACACAACACCCACAATGAAGACAATTCTGCGCTGGTGCAACCGTGGCGCACAGCTAGTTAAGTATAGTACCATGTATGTATTATCTGGCCACTGTAGAGTTCCATATAGGTAAAATAATAAACTTATTCATTGTTAGCTAGTGCTACAATGTAAAAGGTGAAAAGAAGAACAGAGTCCTTACTAGATTCTTTTGAATTACTATATTTCGCTTCTCTGAATTTGTACAAGTTATACATTTGTTTGTGAAATATGATTAACGTATATTATTTTATGGCAAAATCATGTTATTTACAGAAAAATAAATTATATGCGATTACGATGCGAATCAAGGTATTCTCTGAATTACAAAGCATGTCTCTTTTAAAGATTTAGCACTCAAAAATTATCTAACTGATAAATGTATGACTAATTGTAAAAAGATTAGGCATTTCTTTAAATATTTGCTTACTAAAATTGTTATTTTTTGCCACTAAACTTGAATTTTTTTTACTATTTCCGATGGTGTGACATTATAAAGAAAATCGGTTCTGGACGAATTGTGACACCTATAAATAAATACATTTTTGTCCTTTCTTAATGCAGCGATATTACGTACACTCAACCAATTCTACTAATAATACCGGTTGCCTTGAATCAAGCACGTACAGCGAAGGGGGAGGGTGGGGGATAGCGTTGGATTTGTAGTCCTTTCGGATAACTGAAGCTCTACGACCTTTCGCGAGATAAAATTATTTTTCAATAAAATGAAAACCGAATATAAAGAAAGCAAAATGATAAAGAATTCTTGTGCATTTTGAGCTCTTCATATCATTATAAGAAAGTATCACAATATCAAGTATCTGGGAAACAAAACCTTGACATACTCCAATTTACGGAAATCAGTAAATTTGTATAATCAATCATTTCATGCACTCCATTAGTGACCACTGCAAATATACAGAGTGATCGTTTTCTATAATAAACCGCACAATACATTTCGTAGGAATAAAATTAACGAGAGGATAAGCTCCTCGCTCGTACTTCTATTCACTGGGATGTAGATATTATTGCCGATATAATCCTTAGCGTTGTGGCGAATATTATTGTACTTTGCTTTGATTTTCTCACTCGGAAATAGAAATTTGCAAATAGAGGCCTTCCACGAAACCAAGTTCTGCCAATCTCGAACCAATAGGCAATAATATACAAATATCAATAGCGTTGTTCAATAGCATATGGACAAAGTTTGTCGTACAATGTTCTTTTCTACAATAGGTTGCTGAATCCAAATATTTTGTTGATCATACGCATTACAATCTAGAGGAAGGCACATTTGAATTACTCATTTGATGTCAGGTTGAAGGTAAATCATATTTAGGTTATTATTGTGGCCTTGCTAAGATATAAACCCATGTTTTTTAGTCACGGGTATTGTGGGTAATCTAGGAAAAAATTATGGCTACCTATGAATATTACACAGTATATACAATTACTATTATGTATTGTAATACCGTTTCACATAGCCATAAGTTGTAAATTGAGAGATGGTCAAGACAAATTTAAATGCTTTCAAAAAATAAGGACATATTTTCGTAAAATTGCAGCTTTTGACCCATTACTTACGGCTATTTAACTACACGTTCAAAAAAGGTTTTATTATTAAATAGTAAAACCTTTCACAGTTAACCTGTTATGCTCTATGTACCTTTCATTGCCTGTAAATAGGGCCGTACTACAATTATATTTCTACATTTAAAAATAAAACAATTTATTTCGTTGTATTTTCGTCATTCGTATTTCAATAAACTTTTAATAATGTGAATTTTATCTATAATGTATCTAACACACGTAAAGATTTTTTCGAAAAACTGACATTATTATTTCAATAGAGTTTTAAAAGAAAACTTGTTTTTAAAATCCAATCAACAACTGCCAAAGTTTTATAAACTGCAAGTCGATTCGTATAACAGTTTTTACTACTTAATAAATTATGAATCTCGAGTCCCCATCAAATTTCGCAGGGCCATAGTTTGCGCAGTAAAGTAACCTTTATGCTGCGGATTTGCTCGCCTGTGATACTAATACCATGAAAAGTATGTTTGGATATTTGTCACTTAATCATACCCAAATGGCCATACCGACTTTTTTGAAATTTTACAGTTTATATTTGAAATTAACATGTAGGTTTTTGATCCCAAAAATAGCATAATTCCTATACGATGGACCCCGATGTTTTTACACAGTAATAAAAAATTAATACAGCAATATGTCAATATATTATTACATACATATATATATATATATATATATATATATATATATATATATATACATATGTATAAATATAATTTTTTTTATAACCTAATAAAAAGAAAAATTTAAATATTATATATTTGCTTACTTTTTCAAAAACAAAGTTTTGAAATTTACATTATAGACATAAGTGACCGTCAATTTTTTAAAAAATTTATAATAAGGGGCTTTCAAAGGGCCTTCAGCTTCTAGAACTATTTTCAAATATTTCAAGAAAATAGTGAATACCTATCTTAAGTCATAATTTTCACATTTTCTTTGAGATTATGTCTATAAAATTTTGTTATTTTATTTATTGCCGATATTGTCCGATGTTTGTTTTTCGTGTTTAATTGCGAGAAATTTTAACCTGTAACAAATTTGGTTTGCTTTTATATGAAGTTTTGCTTGATATATGAGCAAATGTTATAATATGCAGCAGACCGTGATCTACTGTAGTAAAAAACACAAATACAACTCTAACTCATAACGTGGAAAAATAAGTATCCAAAACAATAATATTTTTTTTATATTGTAAAATAAATAAAAATTACAAAAAATTTAATACATTACTTGAAAAAAGTCCAATTTACTTTTTAATCGAAGCACAACAACGCGCTTATTATTATAATAGCTTGATTAACGCTGGCGACTGAGGCAGCATATTTTCCAGTACTTTTTGTATAAAGTGTACAATCAATATTAAATCGTATACTTCTATTTATATCATCTACTACATGGCTCAGAATATCTATTCATGCACTGAATTTAGCGAAATTTCACATTTATTTAAAGTAACTTGTGTTGTTAGATATAATAATCAAATTCAAATATTATACAAATTTAATTGCAATAGGTGCTGGTGATCCACACGAGTCTGCTGAATGGACACCGATACAGTAAAAGTAAAAGAGAGAGCTCAACGCTGCCCACTGTGGATGAGTTTTACGTCAGCAAGGACCATGAAATCGAAAGGAACATCACGAATAGTCGTCATGCCAACAGTAAGGTGAGACTTTTTTTAAATAGTCGTGTTGCATTAACGTGGAAGGTACTTTAGATGATTTGTGTGTATTTGTTTTATATACATTTGAATTATTACGACCAAGTATTTAAAAAAATAAAATATTACATTCAGACGAACGTTTCAATATGACTATTGATCCCCTATCCAAAAGTAAATGTAGATTAGTAAATGGCTTAAAAACGAAATAAAAATCTTCAATTTAGAAATATTTATGATCGAATCGTAATGAGTTTGTTAACAAATCAATTTTAAAAATAGAACCCTTTGACTATTATTCACCTGTCTGTCAAACTATGGCAGCCATTTTTTCTTAAAAACCGTTCAAAGAAGAAAGCTTAGCATAGTGATAAAACCTAGGCCTGTAAAAGGCATACGCGGTGAAATAGTATATTAATTTATGTAGGTAGTTTAACACTAATACTGTTTAACCCTTAAATGTATACGAGTATATATGAAACCCTCGAAGCGCGAGTTCTATTCTTTCCTAAATGTTTTTTTTAATAACAAATTAATTAATTGAAAAATTTTTGGCATAAATATATACGATTGTAACGATTTAGTGGACCATTAAATATGTCATTTTGAGACGAATTTTGTTACCAGGTCTACTGGAAAAATATCTTTATGAAGGACGCTGTAATCTGTCGTTAATATTTCTCGCGTCCTGTAGCTAAACAACAAATACTAAAAAGGTCTAAATATGAAATTAAAAAAAGTTATTAGAATCCAAATATCTTTAACTGATAAAAATTGGATACCAAGTGTGTAAGGAATCGTTATTATGCGAGTTTTACTCGTAATAAACTTGTCATTAAAAATTTAATCCACCGTACTAATTAAGGAATACAAAAAACTTACTTAGAACTCCGCCAGAGGTTGCCGCCGATAGTTTGCTTTTAACAAACAGTTTATTAATTAAATATTTATTGCCTATGATTGATGATATTATATGATTATATTATATTTGCACTACACGATAGTAAATAAATATTATTCGTTAAAATATTGCAATAGCCTGATTTCTAACATAAAAATTGTAACAAAAATTATTCCCTGATATTTGGAACTACTGTAGTAAAGGTATTTTAAGATTATTTCATGATTTATTTCCTGGTCTCTTCCATTATTTTTTCTTTTAATTATGTACATATTTTTCTTAAATTGCTGTTAGCTTCACTGTCTATTGACTGCGATGTTTTCCACAACATGTTTCCTTTCTTGATGTTTTAGTTGAAGGGAAAATATTGCTTTTCTAGTCATAATTAATTAAATGTATTAGTATATTAATTATAAAATAAAAAACTTTAAATATTAGGCTGGCAACTAATAAACCTGTTCTTCCAATATTATCTGGAATATTATAGAAACTTGTCGAACATCTCTGGTAGGTTATGTAAACACCACGACTTCCGATTTTCTTTTCGATTAGCAACTATTGCAAGAAAAACGTAAGAATAAACAAAACTTTACAAAGGTAACTTAAAATGTCCTTACTACATGAATTCCGTGCAAGGGGGGTATCGAACGAAGCAGCACGCAATTCATACACAACGTTGGGTAAAGGTGTACGCCCTATGGCAAAAAATGTAGCATTGGTTTATAAAATGAAAGAAAATTTTGATATCTTCGATAATCCTAATCCAGGGCAAACATAATATTTATGATGAGCGGTTTGTTTATAATTTCGTGAAATAAAACTTCCATCAATATGAGGCAGAGAGTAAATTATAATAATAAAGATATCACACTGCAACAATTTAATACAAAATCACCTAGTCTCATATGATGCCAAAAATAAGGTTGGGTGATTTCGTTTCGAGAGTACCAGACTTATACCAGTTACAGCAGAAAGAATCATATCTAGAATCTGAGCTAGTAAAGTAACAATAGCAAAGACGTTAACGAGGCAGTCATTTTTCTCCATTGTACGCGTGCAGCTTGACAATAACTCTCTAGTGTATGGAAAAAGACGTCCGAAATTAAAAAAATTACGTCCGGAAATACTTTTACGATTACGATTAAAAGCAATAGGTAATATCTATGCAGCAGTAACAATAGCATGCAATTGTGACATGTAAAATGTCCGGTTCAAGTCCAAGTAATTTTGAAACTTGTTATTTTATTCAATCCGTTGATTAAAATAACAAAGTTCGTAGTCAGTCGAATATAAAGAAACACACACACATGTATACGTGTGTATATATAGATATATTTATATATATATATATATATATATATATATATATATATATATATATATTTATATATTCATATACACAAACCCTGAGTTGATTCATCCTTATCCACCAACATTTCTTTTGCAAATATATTCCTTTCCTTATTTTCATTTAGTAAAAAGTCTTTTCAAAATATATCCATGATAAGTTCGCGTTATCCAGCAAAGCTACTCTCGTGCTCTCGTACTGCAATTCAAAAACTACTTCATGTTTTGAATAAGAAGTGAAAATTTACTGTTTGCTTACCGCATTTGCTAACATCACTTGAACTTACGAAAAAATTGGACGTGTGTATAAAGCTACAGAGTTCCCATCGTACCAATGATTAGATAAATTATCATATTACAGGAGAAGAATATTGAATGGCATATATTCACTTTTCACGTCAACGAGGAACTGGAGAAAAGAACATACCTATGCAAAAATATAACAACCGCAAAAATAGTCCTTCGAATATGTGATGGGGTATAAATGGAATTATTTATTGGGAACTCCTTCCAACTAACATATAACCATTCATATTCATTGTGAACAATTGGGCAAAGTTATAGCTATACTTTCAACAAATTAAAACACATTGTATATTTTACGCGACAATTCTCGACGCCATATAACAAACATATGTGAGAAAATTCTTTAAATCGGTTGGACTATGCCTTCATGATTTATGTACTTTTGAGCAATGTTTCGAACCAACCCCTGACGGTGGTTTAATGCGCACAAAACAAACGTGAAGTCCTTTTTGATAGCTATTAATATTTCGCGAATACGAAAAAATGATAATATAGATATATTGGGAACTAAAAAATAATTTTATAAAAACATAAGTGAAAGGGACGAGGCTGATAAAGTGGGTTTAAATCATAATAATTGGGCAATAGCGAGCGATTTTTTCCGTTGTGAGTGAGATAATGGTGGAGAAAAAATTATATGAGGTAAAAAATGTAGCATGTCTGAGATACATAATGAAGAGCTAAATATATCCAGAGATCATGCTTAATACATGAGTTGGTTATGTCTTTATATATTTAGAGCTAGCTAAAAGTTTTTAATTCCGATTTGTTCTTACAAAAATGTTATAACATTAAAATATCAAAGAAAGAAATGAAACTACGCATGCACCTAAATGAAACTACACATGCACGATATATCTTCAGCGCGAACATTTGGTTATTTAGATTAAACAAATTTACTAGTTCTTATAGAAAGTGTTTCGTATTGTCTAATTATTGTTCGCAAATAATTTCTTATAACTCTGAACAAGTGACAACCAGATGGCGTAACGTCTGGTGAATGAGATGAACATGCTAATAGAATTCATTTCAAGTTCTGTAATTTTCGTAGAATATATTTAAGATGTTTGGTCATTTAGAAAATTAATTCAGTCCTGTTGACTAATTAGGTTAATAGCTAGTATTGTTGCAGGAAGCGACTCCAACGCAATTCCTAATAAATAATGTTCTTATTATTCTACTAGTTGCTCAGCATTACGTTTTTGGTGTTTAGTACAGGTTTGGGTACGGAAACTTCTATTCAAGGACCAGTAAGAAGTTAACTTTGACACGTAGGTATGGTTACCATAAATAACCCAATCTGATCACCAGTTAATGATTGTTCCAGACAACCAGAGTTAGGTTTGAATGTCAATAATTATTGGCAAATATTAACTCGTAAAGTAGAAAAATCTAAACATGATGTCTGTTTAAATTAATTTTATTTGATGTAATGCACTTAAAAGCTTAAAACTAATTTTCATTACTCAAACTGACTTCAGCTTATCAACAGAATAATATAATATTTGAGTTAAAAAAATTCAAATTTAAAGTTTGTATACATTTTTAGCACTTTATCTTTCCAAAATGCTCTTATGTGGATGTGAATAAAGCGGAAGTTACGTATTCTTTTATTATATATTTCTACAATTTTTAATCATGTAAGTTTAAAAATATTATAGTAGATAACAATTCAGGAATCATGGGATCTGTATATGCCACGCTATAGAAAGGCTTTGTCCAGATCGTGGATATAAAGCGTAAAAAAAATTTTAATTACTGTTAAAATAACCTGTGAAGTAATGAAAAAATACGCACTACGAGGGTTCCGTATACAATTAGGCATTTATAAATAATTATAAATATTGAATGGTACATGGTATTTATATTAAATCTTATAAGTAATTTTTTTACAACGTAAATATATTGTTTACTGCATCCTTAACAGACGTATAAACATGGTGCTTGTTTATAAAATTATAAGATATAGTATAATCATTATGGCTTTCCTGTAATCTTCTAGTCAGATATTTACCAACTCTAATTTTATGGTTTTCAATTCAGTATTTTCGGAAATAAGGTGAGGCGAATGTTTTAGAAAATCTTGAAATATGCGATTTAAAAATATATCAATATCATTTTTGTATTTCATTTACTAAGCTCTTTCAAATGATACCCTACGTGATATATAAAATTGTGAAAAAAAAATGATTAGTTATTTATGCCTTTTTAATCCTTACATGAATTTTTTTCTCAAAATTAGTGCAAAATATGTGGATTAATAAAGTGTATTAATATACCAAATTTCAAGTTTTCACTTCGCACAGTTATAATAGACTAACAGACATGTGAGTGATTTCATAAGCGATTCGATTTTTCTCTTGAGGTATGGAAACCTAAAAATACTTTGAAAAGTATAAATTTCTATCTTAAATAGAATTTGCCATAAAAGTAAAATTGTTTCTTTTATAGCCTATTCCGATTGAAACTTGATGATATGCTTTCTCTGGAAGTTATATACTGGAAACATATAGGATAATATATGTATTTGTATATCTGGAAGTTATATACTGGAAATATATAGGATAATATATATTCAATTTAAATTGTAAATAAATCTTTCAAAAATGAATGAGGGAAAAAAGAAGAAATTTGTAGGGTTTGAAAAAAGAATGAAATTATATGCATATATTCTACACCGATATAGCCAATGTTTACCGTCCAAATCTTGTAAAAATATAGGTAATGGCGAATACGATAAAAATAAACTAATTTTGTTTAGACTTTGTAACAATATACATGTAATAAAAATAAACTTTTGAAAGTACGCGGTTTCATTCGCTTAAATAAACTGCGTTATATACGGAAATGTGAGTCGACAATTATTTCCTGAAACAAGGCAATTTAAATGAAGCATGAGATTTATTTAAGTAGCAAGAACGATGCGGCCGTTAATTAAATGTCTTGAAAACTTAACTTCGTCGAAGTTTTCAAACTCGTAGCGCTTAAACATATACATAAATAAGTAAAGCTATCACACCATCCATAATCGTGCATGTGCGAACGTAACTTCCGCTTTATTCACATCCACGTAAGAGCGAGTGTCTACGGCGTAGAATGTGTAGTGCGCAGCGGAGCTTTGAACGGAAAATATTTCTTCGCTTGAATTTTACTCCATCTGTTTGGCTGTATGCAGTATGATAAATTTATTTTATTTTTCCGTCTCGTGAGTAACGACGACGCGTGCAATAAAATGTTGTTTCATCTAGTCTTATGTTTTCAGTTTTATACATCAGCATGAATTTAAATCCTTTATTTGTTAGAAAAGAAATAGAATTATTTAAAAAAATAATAATGAAACGAAAGAATAATGGAGTGTAGGGTAGATATAACATATTTTTATACATGACACAGTAAGGTTAATCACTTTTTCTTTGAACTTAAATGGTTTTATCATTTAGAAGATCTGATAATCAACACAGCTTATTTTTCAAGTGACAACATTTGACAACTTAATAGAATTTGAAATTTACAACTATCCTAGTTTTATTTTTCTGTTAGGAATCATTTTTAAATTAAAAAAAATACATTCTTATCGAGAATCGTAATCTAAAACTAATTTTAATTACGTATGATATTACGTATCTACAATAAGTATACTTATTTATACGGCCTTTACACTGGTAAATCTGTTAGATTCCACCGGCGGTAATGATATAACGAAAAAATGGTAAGCAGTTGTGGTAAATATAGCTTTCACTTAAGTTAAGTTGCGAGTGTTGATAGTGATGACGATTAAAAATGGTAGGTACGTAAGGTTGATTAATATGACATGTTAAGTTAGACTTTATGCAATACTACATTGTAAATACAATATAATTAGGCTCTAGGGTAAGTTTACAGGCTCCGCCGCGCCATGTAAAACATACTGTGGTAGAAACAGTTTTGCCTTAAGCTTTTTTTGCGAATTTAGGGTTTGCTCAAGACGACTTATTTATTGTCACCGCAAAGCTTAAGGTGGAATTGTGATCTTTTGAATGCAAGAAGTAATTTATAAGAATCAGTGAAATAGGCGGTACGAATACTTTTTCGTCCTTAGTAAATCCGATTAAAAAATGGCATCAATTATAATTCAATGTAGACTTTCGACAACTTTTCGACGACTTGATATTTCTGAGCAACGTTCAAAGTGTGCTCACTCACAGTTACCTTTGTCTGCTTTTGTCTTTGGAACATTTCTCGTACCGGAATAGACGTCATCACAGCCTGTGTTTCCTTAAGTAGTGGGATTGGGTATCTTTTATTACAAGTGTTATTTTTTAAGCATGGTGACTTATAATTTAAGGTTTCGTAATTGCTATGTATTTTACTAGATTTTACAATTTAATATTCCCCTAATTCTGACCGTCCATTTCACCAGTTTTGGGGTTGAATTTTGAAAAATTCTCCTTAAAGGCTATCTGAATTATGTGAGTAGTTTATCCGATCAACCTTTTCTTTATTTATGTTTTTTAGGGCCCTTTATTGAGTTTTGAGTTAATGACGTCATTTAATATGTTTTTTTCAATATAAATTTCAAAATTTCAACCTGGAAAAGTTGATTTTCCAGTTTTAAGGTTCATTTTTTAGTTTATAGGTACTTGTGCGAAATGTTTAATTAATTGGAGCGTCTATTATTTTTCGTAATAAAATTTTTCTTATTTTACCGCCTTATGGGCGGAATTTGAAAATATCTTTTCTTAATGTATATCTACGTCAATTGAGAAAATTTTGTGCAAAATTTCTAGCTTGGAGTGCGTACTGATATACCGATTAGTCAGTCAGTCAGGGTATTATTTCATATATTCAGATTTTATAATAATTATTTTAAATGATACACTGTATTGAAAACGCAATTTCAATAAAAATATTTTATCAAGATAAGCGAACCGTCTATCGTTATACGCTCCGATAAAATGCAATCGGAATAAAAATTCAAAAGAATTCACACACGCTCCTCGTATTTGTTCTTCCGAACGAGTTACTGTTTAAGGGCACACTCAAGCCTGCGTGGCGGATGCCAGTATGTTTGCCGAAGACGATGGTTTTTCACTGTGCGCATTTAAATTTAAGAAGATTCATCCAGAACGTCGCGTCTCGAGTGTCGGCTTTGATGAATCTAATTATCGATTGAAGATAAAGAGCACTTAAACATTAGCGCGTATTCGCACCGCGTAAGTTCTTGTGAAGTTTTAATAAAAGGTAAAGGTTTTCCATTTGGTTAGACATTACGCTTCTCAATGATTTCTCAGTTGAAGTTCGAATTTTGTACCTAATATGAGATGAAAAATAAATTTCAGAACGATCATTTAATGGTTTAAAAGTCGATGAATAAAAAAGTTTCGATAATTATGTTTTAGATAATTTTATTATTAAGTACAATTTATTGTGATGAATAATACTGGTATTTATTTGTGTTTTGATTTAACTTTACGCTACGATTATATATATACATATATATATATATATATATATATATATATATATATATATATATATAATAAGTTAGATCTTTTTCGAGTTTTTACTTTGAACTGTTGATTATTGAGAGTCGAATAATGAATTATATTGTCACATGAAATGAGGAAAATTATATCTTACTGTATGCAAAATAGTATAAACAATAATTGACACGATATACAAAAAGAAACACACATATTATTTCAAATTAAATATAATAAATACTAACTCATTGTAAATCTCATTATAACATAAGCAACTCCATAATTGCATTTTTAAAGCGGTCAACACAGTAGAAAAAAAAATATAAAGGTTGGGCGCCTCTTGAATTATCGCTTCGATCAACGTAAATTCGTGAAAAACTGACGAGCTTTGCAGGATGTTCATGAGAAGAGATGAAAAAATTATAATAATTAAAGTAATTACAATTAACTTATAGTATGTTGATAAATATTAAAAGGTCCGCACGTTTACTGCCGTGCCATTTAGATGCATACATTTTATTTATCGGTAGGGTTAGCTAAAAGTTTTTAAAGCGGACTTTTATTTTGGAACTTTTCTTAATTTACGCAAATCGGTTTCCTTTGTGCCGTGACTGCAATTGAGCTGCTCAGTCAATTACGGAGTGGATAGCCGAGGACTTTTTTAATTAAGTGACGTAATAGCTGTATCTATTTCGACATGGCATCCGAAACAAGTTTTGTTTTCAAAACCATAGTCCTCCTTTTTGAACTTCTTGAGCCAAATGTTTGCCTTCACTGTCTCATAGGATACCATTGGCTCGCCCATCTATTGGTCCTGTTCATATATTGGCATATTTTATTGGTGGTAGTCTTCGTATCGTAATCATAAAGTAAAACGGTCCCTGCTTGATGTCGATTTATTTTTTTACCTGACATATTTGAAGGCTTGGAGCTAATTAACCGAGAATGGGTCGGGCTCTTTATATTTTATAATAAAATGTTCTGGAACTTTGGATAACTTTTCTGTGGCTCCGGAACGGGTCGCAAATGTTTATTACCCGTCACAATAAATCGTTAATACAAGCGGCAAGTTAAGGGTAATTTTTTTCTCTTGACTTTCTTATTCTCCTCCTGGCGTATAAATTAGTATAATTTTGTTTTTATTTATCAATTCTTTAATCCACCCAGTAGAATTATGCCTAGTTGTAAGTTAATTTGTATAAATTTGTATTATAAGTTACAAAATGACACATAACTGGTATTCAATCTTCAATTGACTAATTCTATCGCAATGCGTTTATTTCCAGGGTGCACAGGAGCGTTCGGCCGGGTGGTCGCAGTGGAGCGCGTGGTCGCTGTGCTCGCGTACGTGCGACGGCGGCGTTTCACGTCAACTGCGCACGTGCAGCGCGCCAGAAGGCTGTCGCGGTGAACCGGTTCGCTACAAGATATGCAATATGCAGGTAGTACCTACCATAATACTTCCCAATTAATTTTGGTTAACCATTAAACGGCATATCGTGATGTGTATCACATAAGTTCAACGTAGAGTACCTTTGTAGTTTTCATGAAAAAACCTTCCTTATTTCGTGGTTCTAAGGATAAATTTAATTGGAAACAATTTCGGAAACAATATACATGTATACATTTTTTTTTTTTTTTTTTAATTTATACCTAACTAGGTAAGTGAAATTTCGCAATTTGTAACGTTATACCTCAATTACATTTTTGTATTTATGATCCATATAGACGAAGTTTAAATAAAAGAAATAAAGGGCATTATTTTTCGACTTCGTGCAATTTAAAATAACTGAAAAAAAACCAGTAATGCTTTATAAATTTTTACATAAAATTGGGAGGTATGTTTTTTTTGTTCCAATCGTATTTTTTCTAATCCCCCACATGAAGTTTCATTTTCTACAGTCCTCCGTATGATTGTCCTCCGATTGGTTGCATATCGATTTTAAACTTGTTTCTAACACTGGAATGGTTTACTCACTTATAATTTATTAAAAAAATATTGATAAGTTCATAATGGGAATTACTTATTTCACATTTCATGTTGAATTGTACTTATTTTTCAAAATTTTTGTATAAAAACACATGGACTTAAAATTGATTTTTAAAATAATTATCATTGTTCAGTTAAAATCCTGTGATAATTAAATGGAACGACTACCAATCAAAATGATTCTAAATGTGTTTAGGATTTTTGGTATTGAAAAGTGAAAAATAGAAAAAACATTTACTTTAAATCGGCAATTACCAACATGGCACTGTAATCAGTAAAAATATAGGTACATTAAGATCGAGCACAGAAGTTTCTGTGGCTATATTATTACAAAAACCGTCAAGAATGAGTAGGACTCGCACTACGAGAGTTTTGTACACATATAGGCACTTATAGACATTTAAAGGTAAATATTATTTCTATTAAACTACTACAAAAAATAAAATATTAATTTTTTACGACATAAATATGTTGCCTACTATAATTTTCAAAGAAATAAAACATATTGCACATTTATAAAAATGTAAGATCTAGGATTGTTCTAGTTTTTCTGTAATTTCTATTCATATTTTACAAACTATGTTTTTCCATGATTTTTGAGTCAGTAGTTGAGGGAGGGGGAAGGCATGGTCTACCACTTTTATTTACCTCCATTTATTCTAATATGAATATTACAAAAAGTTAGCCAGTGGTAAATATGTGGGCTAAAAAGATATAATGCTGTGTCCAATTCCAAGTTCTTTAATCGCGTATTTTCTGAGAAAATTCACTGTGAATATGGAAAAATGTTAATATATTGCATATATTATCGTTCATGGTTGTAAAAATATGGCACACATTTCATCACTTATAACATCCAGAAGCATGGCTTTAGTTTTCCTAAAACCTTGGGGTTCTAAAAACACAATTTTTTTCATCATTTTAAATCGAATATTTTCGGAAATAAGGGAATGGAGTATTCCTTTTTGCTTCATTTTAAACATATTTTTCAAAATATAATACATAAATTAATGAAAAAAAAATATTTTCGAGACTCTCACAGCTAGACTTTTCAAACGATACATGACACTGAACATGGAATTAAAAACACATTTCCGGTACTTACTTTGCTACCTTCCCCTAAAATTTCCATATATATATTTTTAGTTTTACTTATTGAGATATGTTAATATATTTTATTTATATATATACTAAATATCTATATTTTTATATATACCAAATTTTAAGTATGTGCGAAGTGCGGACGTGACGGACGGACAAATAGATATGTAAATAATCTTATAATGTTTCCCATTTGAAGTATGGAACGGTAAAAATTGTAAAACTTCATCTACAATACCGTATGACACAATCCGTGAAATTGAACCGTGAAATTGTAAAACTTCATCTACAATACCGTATGACACAATCCGTGAAATTGAACCGTGAAATTGTAAAACTTCATCTACAATACCGTATGACACAATCAAAGTGGACAGCGCAACAACAAATAACTCATTCACTAATTAAACGACAAAATAAAAACGATTGCAGATAAAGCTTCGAAGCATAGATGTGAATAAAAGGATTAGTTTCAACCCCTTTTTAATGGTAAATAATTTAATTAAAGGCGTAGGTTTGAATGAATACTCGCAGTGTTCGACTAATCGCGGAAAGCCCGAAAGGAATTAAATCACAGCAAGTGTAGATGTACTCTGCCGTACTTCATTCAAATTTTATAACATTTTTATGAGCATTTGGGGGCATAGTTGTAATTATTTTTGTTCTGGGCCGCTCGCGATGTAATAAAATTCTTAAGCGAAAGTGAGTAAATCACACTTTCATTAAATGAGATAATTGCACCGTTTTCTCTTTCGGTTGGTTCTGGGCGGTTGGTGAAGTTGGTAATGATGAATATAGATTTCGCAAAAAATAAATGTGCGTTTCATTATGAAATTGCTACAAACAGTCCAATATCTGGCCTTTATAGTTCGCGAACAGTCAGGAAGTTTTCAATTATTTTATTCACAGGTTTTGTTTTTTGGGTATTAATAAAAATTGAAGCTTTCTACTTTAATCAATTTTTTCTTGAGCATAAAATATGAGACGAAAAAGTTTTTTTTTAAATATCTATTTACAATCGATAAAAATAGTATGCGACTAAATTAATTCTTAACAAGTTTGTGGAGAATGAAATTTCCAATGTCTTTCCTTTGAGGCATTTTTCTATGAGTAATGAATAATAAATTATAGGCTGGAAACGAAATAATATTATGTTCCGTAGTAATTTCCATTATCACTTCTATTCTTTGTTATAAAATAATTGAAGTGGAATATTTCTTATTAAATTTCAAGTTATTAGTTTATATTTTTAAAATTATTTTAAAAAATTGTAAAAAATGTAGTTTGGAAAATGAAATAATTATTTTCAAATATTGAATATATTTGGCGTTAATTTTGTAGAAATTTAGAATCACGTAGTTTCATTTAATTGTGAATAATTATTTTCATTAAAGAAAATGAAATAGTGAAGTTTTTTTGGCATTTTGGTTGCCCTGGTCTTTTATCTTCTTCTTTAATGACAGAGGGTATCTGTCCTTTAACATTATGAATGGAGAGTTCAGCTACATTCTGGAAGATTCTCCGCTACAAAATTCAGAAATTACTTAGTTTTCCTGCAAACATATATCTTTTCACGTCCTTTTTTGCAGTGAATCATATTAAGCAAAGCCTCAAGAGTTGCATACTTACTTGTTACTTGCTAATTACTGCTATTATATATTACTGCTTTGAGTCCAACTTTACTTCCGCGGGTTTTTTAAATTCCATTTCATGCTTGCACATGAGGGTCCCTAACGTGTAATAACAAAACAATCAGATTATTTTTTTTTTGTAATGAATTAATGGATTTTGAAAATCATTGACAAGCTTTGAAATCGAAATTTTATTAAAATTAGTCACCGTAATAAAAAGTGACCAACAAAGATTCTTCCGCGTGTCTGGGTTTCGTCATATTTTATCGTTCATTTAGGTTTGAATATTTCTCTGCAATTATGTAAAATGTTGTTTTCTCTTGGTAAAAAAGGGCAGCTGGTTATAGCTATTAAATCGATAGAAAAACTCTAGATCGGTTTGTTGGTGGCGTATAATTCTTCTTTCTTTCTACCATTTTCTGATTTTATGAATAATATGAATAATATAGCATATCTAATCATTTTTCTGTAATCTTTGACTTGGAAGATTTACTTGCAAGCATTAGGAATAATTAATTACTTTTCCTTTGCTAAACATTTTTTGTGTACATTATCTGAACGAAATTTTTCAAAATTGATGCATGTTTTGAACGGAGTTTACAAAATACTCATCAAAATAAAAACAATTGCCTTTGACTGTGGTATTCGAATCGATCACTAGGAATGATTACGATGTCATAAGATTTTATATGTTTATATATATATATATATATATATATATATATATATATATATATATATATATATATATTGAATAAGTACAAAATTTACAAATTTGTTATTTCGAAATATATATATTTTTAAATATCGTGACTATATGGATCTCTTTGTTTCTACGTATTATTTTTACATACTGAAAATTATCAATAATAATTTTGAACATTGCATCAAAAATTGTGGATATCCCACAATTTCTCAAGATAAGTGGTGGGTCTAGTAATCAAAGCATTAATGCATCAGCTGAGAAGAGGTTAATATATCATCTGGAAAGAGGTTATACTGGAGCCAATCAAAACATATCTTCAAGGCGGTTTCATCTCAAATGGTACCTGAAGGGCTCATAATCACGTCTTCTTTCACCATTCAGCCAGAGGCAGTACCATAATAATCCTCAATTATGTCACATTATCTTGTCAAACATTAGCATATGATATACAATTATACTTTTTCAATTCTGTCACTAGTTTTCATCGCCCTCATTAATTTATGTTCGTTTATCACATAATTTAAAATCTCTGCACGAAATTTATTAGATTGTCTGTTTGTAAAAATATTTCGTTTCTATATAATAGTAATATTTAAATGATTCGATTTTTCCTTGTGGTAAATAAGACTGTCAAATTTTAATATCAAAAATATGGTCGGCAGTGTGAACTAAAGGCAACATGTTTATGCAATATTTAGATGTACACATATATGTGTGTGTGCGTGTACATATAAGTATATTGGTTTAAAGCATATGTTAAATATTTCTTTTCAGAGACTGTCAGAATATACTACCATCTTTTCTTTATTTTGAAACGATTGTATAAATTATTTGTTAGTTTATGAAATTTATAATTCATTACACATAATTCATATATTAATGATTGACTATTAATTTTTATACAGTAAATATGATAACCCGTATTGTTTATAAAAATATTAATTGACTTAAGACAAATAACGATTTGTTTCCAAATTGTTTCTAAGTCATTTAACAAGGAAACAAATTGATGCACTGAGGATGTAAAAAGGGAATGATTAATTTGGTATCACTGTAAGGCGTAGGTTTTACACCTTTAATTGCTAGTAAAAATTTTGTTTGTGCAACAGAATTCAAAGCCTTCATGGTATTTTAAAATGTTTTAAAGTTAGAAAGTTGTAAGAATCGCCATTTCAGTTTAACGTAAGCAAAATAACTATCAAGAAATCGTACTAAAAACTCAAGTGAAATTGTGAAAAATAATTATTAAGAGACACGCCGCCGGTAAATTTAGTGGTGACTTTATGGTCCCAATAAAGAATTACCCTAAAATTTATAACTTTTTAAAAAGTATTCTCTAAAATAAGCTAGTTACCATAATTATAGAATTTGCAGTTAATGCTGGCAATCCTCCGTATGAATTTAAAATTTCTCCTTCCAGCTTAAATTATCCTTAATGATTTTTATCATCTCCTGTATAGAAAATAAACAGATTACTTGAAATTTTTTCTACAAAGTTAACTAGAAAAAAATTTCGTTGGCGATATGTGTTTGCAATATATTTTACTTAATTAGATATATTAGGCTCCAAGCATTAGCCAGAGGGATGTAGTGTGCTCCAGAGTTGAAGTAGTTGTATTTAACCAATTGGCAGATGGATTTAATGAAAAAAAACAAGATACGTCTGAATATTTGATTTCATTTAATTATTTATTTTCATTTTACATTTTTTCAATTAAAGAATATCATTAGCTAATTAAATGTACTTAATTTTTTGGACAAAAAATTATTTATTGTTACATTGTTATATTTTAATTTTACATGAAAACGATTCGGTTATATATTATGCGCGGTAACGTTTTTTGGGAAAATAAATATTAAATATACATTCCTTCTTAACAATTTTCGTGAGAGAAAAAATTAATTGACTTTTCACATAAATTGTTAAACTGCATATCTTCGTCCTATTTCATAAATTACGACTATTTCCAAGTGTTTATCCAATTTTCTGCGATGACACGCGTCTCTTGAAAAAATTACTGTTTTTCCCCTCATTGAAAATGACACATTTGTATTTTATCTAGCAAAATATATTTGATTTGTGCCCACAATATTTTAGTAGGATAGTATAGGCGGTAACACGAGAATTTACGAATAACACGATTATTTTATAATAGACTCATTAATTTCGTACCGAATTTGAATAAAAAGGTTTACCTAATATTCAAAATAGCTCATTTGTCCCACCTCGTGTAGACGTAATATTCTTGTAGCTGTGAGTATTAGTAATCTGTTGAAATATTTTTTTAATAATTTTGTCTTAAATAGCTTTTAACTTCTGTTTTAAATAAGATTTGAAATTCAAATTTATTATGTAATTTCTTGATATTTCTTTTTGAGTGGAAATATAGTTTTAAATGATTTTTAATAATTTTTAAAAGGGGACTAAAACAATTCTGCGTATGCATGCAGGGTATCTTTGAAAAGAACTCTTTAAGTAGATCACAAAAAGGTTTTTGAATTCTTTTTTTATTGAAGAAAAAAGCTTTGGTAGACTTTAAAAACTGCCATAACTTAAAAACACATTCTGCATAGAAGTTGTAATTTGGTTCTAGTACATCTCATATCCTGTATTTAAATAAATAAAAAGTTGTCAAATACGAGTAGAACTTGTACTAGAACGGCTCCGTATACATTTAAGTACCTATAAACATTTAAAGGTACATATTTCTATTAATCTTTCACAAATATACATTTTTCAAAACCTGAATATATTGTCTTCTACACCTTTTCCATGCGAAAAACACGGTACATATTTACAAAAATTACAAGATCTCGGATAATTGCTATAATGGGTCTGTAATTTACAAGATCTAGGATAAATGCTATCTCCTAGTTAGATTTTACTAATGGTGTTTTCTTTATGATTTTTGGCTCAGTAGTTTTGGAAAAAGGAGGCGGCTGTATTTTCGAATAATTATTAGAATATCTTTTTAAACATGTATTTAAAAAATTATAAAAATATATTTTTATTTTTCATGATAATCCCTTTGAAATAATATCTTACATGGTACATTAAGTTAGAAAAGAAAATTTAAGACCTTTATTTATGTAAAAATGTCGTTGCTTCATATAAAAATATCTTTAAAAAGTTAACTGGTGAAAAACAGATATTACCACGTCAAATTTTAAGTTTCCACGTCGCCCGATTTCTGAGAAAATCGGTTGTAAGTATAGAAAAATATAAACACGCTATGAATATATTGCCAACTATAACTTTCATTGACTTTACAACCTTTGCTTGGGCTTCGAAAAATGTATTTCTTTTTATAATTTATGTTGAGTAGTTTCGGAAAAAAGCTGAAGAGGAATGCTTTCTTTTCATATGTATTTTACAATCTCTTTTAAATATGCAATTTAAAATTACGAAAACATTTTTATATTTTTCATAATAACCTTTTGAAGTAATATCACATATGGTATATGTAATCACACAAGGGAATTTAAGACCCTTATTTACGTCCTTTTTAATTCATGTATGAATATTTGTAAAAAGTTAACTTGTGGAAAAGAATTATTTTTATGCCAAATTTCAAGAGAAAATCAGTTATAAATACGGAAAAATATAAATGTACTATAAATATATTGCTTACTACAACTTTCCTAGGAGTTACAACCTTTGACTGGGCTTCGAAAAATGTATTTCCTTTCATAATTCATGTTGACTAGCTTCAGAAAAAAACATAAGGGGAATACTTGATTTTCATATATTTTTACTATACCTTTTTAAAAAGGAATTTAAAATTATGTAAATATTTTTGCTTTTTTTTATAATATGCCTTTAGAATGGTACATAAAATAAAAAAAAATGTGTTTGTACTTATGTACGCGCGTTAAAAGTTATACTTTGGCTTGATTTAAGAATAACTTTATTTAGCACGCAAATATTTAATGGAAATAAAATAATAAATGGACTGGAATGTGATTATAAATACGGGTGGTAAAACTGAAATTCAATGAAATAATTAGATTTTAAAAATTAAAATTTATTTTCGCATGCACAGTATTGAATTGATCTTTTTATTTAGAATTGCAATCATTATTGTTTAAAAATTAAATAATAAAAAATAACATTATTATTATTAATGTTATTATTAATATTGATAATAATAATAATTATTATTATATTATTGTCACATATCATTTTTTATTACTTTAATTTGTTCTTCGTTTAATTCATTAAATTAAATTAAAAATTAAATTTAATAATTTTGCAAGTTTAAATGAATATTCAGCATTCAATTTAATGTAAACACGTGTATATTATGAATTGTTAAATTTACTAAAACAATCGAAATAAAGTTTAATTAATAATGAAAATAAATGAATATGCGGAAAATTTATTGTAATTGATTAATTTTTAAATATTTAATGAATGATAAAGTAATAATTTATAATTTATAATGCGAATAAATACATACCGAAATTTAACTTTACTTACAGAAATACACTTAAATTCTATTTTAAAAAATTTATGAATACTATTTCTATCACGAATACTCACAATAAATAAACGTTTTTATTATACGGACCACTATTAAATTTAAATTACTAAAATACATTAGCTTAAAGCACAGATATCATATGTATGTATGAATACAAAACGCGTATTGTTTATTTACAAATACTTCAATAACTATCATGAATATAGTATCAGTCACTACACGTATGTAAGTATCGATATGTTTAGTGAGCAACTTCATCCTGGCGATTTTTGTTGCATCGTGCGCGCTCATGGTAAAACTTCACTCTCGTAATTTTTCACAATGTGCTTAAATGAGTATAACATCAAAAAAGGAAATTTAAGAACTTTATTTATCCTCACTTTAATTAATCTATGGATATTTTTAAAAGTCAACTAGTGGAAAACATTTATTACTACGCCAAACTTTAAGTTTCTACATCGCGCAATTTCTGAGAAAATTGGCACAAATAGAGGAAAATATAAAAATATTGTAAATATATTGTCGACTGTACCTTTCGTAGATATAAAAACATGGAGTATATTTCAAAAATGATGACATTTGAAATCATCGCTATAGTTTTCTTACAACCTTTGCACGGGGTTCTAAAAATGTATTTCTTTTCATAATTTTTGTTAAGTAGTTTCGGAAATAAGGATCCTTGCCTTATTTCCGTATTAAATGAAATAAGGGAGGGGCCTATAGTAGGCTGAAAGTATTTTTCAGTATATCTCTGAACATATAAAATGAAGAATTATGGAAAATTTATTTTTGTGGTTTTTAGGTGAACATTGTTTTGAACAGTTTTCTTTCTCTTAAAAAAATATTTTTCTCAGTAATCTAGTAGGGAATATTGATCATTTATCATGAGTTGAATTGACTTATGGAGAAATATTCGATTTTTTTGTGATTTAAGTATTCATGAGATGTCAAGACTGGCGCTATTTGCTTGCGCGTCACTTTAGGCTCAGGTAGCTCTGAGGCTAGGAATCCTTATTTTAAAATATTTGTAACCTATTTATCGAGTTTTTTAGCACATTCGCAATAGAATATCAGAATAATTCAGATCTTGAGAATATAGACGTAGGTTGGTTTTAGCATGAGTATTTGAAGTACGTCTGTAACGTATTAAAATAAGGTTAGGCATGGTGAATTCCATTTAATCAAGAATAGCATTTGGGATCAGTAAAAGTCGAGCCTTAGTGTTGAGCATTTAGCTTCATTTGAGTAAATTGTTCTCTATGGAATACAAAATACCTAGTGGATGGGTTTTTTATCCAGGCCAAGCCTAGTTCTCAGGTAAAAACAAGAATATCTATTTATCAAATTTTATTCAGTGTTTCCACTTTTATTTTTATTCAGATGTACTACATGACTGTACGCAACTAATGGATAACGTACTTTTTAATTAACGAAGTATATAATTATTTAATTAATTAAATAATAAATAAATATTTATAAATAAGAATAAAAATAAAAAAAAGATAAATAAAAATGGGCAAAAATCAAAAACATATTAAAACATAAAACACCGAGAGACATGAACGTACAGAGATATCTTTCCCGCATCATTAATCTCCATAAAGCCACCGTAATGCAAGGACTACGAACCGGCCGCACCGTGGGACACCACGGTAGCACACACGACTCCGACAGAACCGGATCCACCAAAAAAGCTTTTTGCGAATAGGGACGCACACAAAGAAAATTCTCTCATCTGTAAAATTATTAACGAGAATACCTTTTTAATATTTCCCATTGTAGAGCGAGGAAGCTGTCATTGGAATGTTTTGTGCTGGCTGTATTTTTATGTTGTGGCGGCCGTAAATTTTATTTGGCCATATACGTATGTATGCGCTACATCACAGTTCTCGTCCGAAACGTGAATAACTGATAATAACAAGGGAGTTTTATTGTCAGATTTGTAACGCAGTATGAGGAGTTTGTTACCGGCGTGACTAGCAGTCGAGTGTGTTCACACGATTTATGTGATTAATTTTCAATTACCTGTCATGGAAAAACATTTATTTGGCACTACCGTTGCAATTATTTTATGATGATTTATTGCTATGAAATCAAAGTGACATATATTGCTAAGTTTATCATATCGTTTTAAAAACTAGTATTTTTTTTTCCAACGCGCGATGAAAATGCGAATTTTGTAACAATGAAAACAGTCATCGGATTTACTTATAAGTTTATATAAATTAATAGAACTAGAAAGATTCGTTATTTTTTTACAAAACAATGCGATTACAGTTTTTCTGTAAAAATTAACTTAACTGAATACAATTCAGTGGATTAGAAGTAATTAGAAGTAAGAAATAAAGTTTGACTGTTGTTTTTCAATACACAGCGTATTTGAAAGAAGTCAATTAAATAATTATTTATCTAATTTTTTACAGAATACTTTATTCGATTTAAAATCAAAGAATTGAGCAGGCGTATCAACATTAGATTGAAAGGTTGGGGCAATTCGATAAAAAATGAGCGTTTTTGCGGAAATTCTCTAAAAATCTTTCAATAAAATGAAATTTTCCAATACAATTAGGAAAATCATAAAAATATTTATATCTACGTAAAGAAAGTAAGATTTAACATGAAAAATCTAGAAATAATAGAAATGTAAGTTTATATTGCGCATTTGTATAGTTTTTACTTATTTAATCGAAATTTTTCGCCACATCGAGTCCTTCGCTTAAAAAATTATTTTCTTAAATTTAAAATTAATTTGTTTACTCCGGAAAAGAACCAATTTAAAACACAAATCTGAACCACGTAACCATGTCAAACAACGTAACCATGTCAACCGCAGCATCTTGACAGCCATCTTTCTTCCTCACGAGCATGGCTAAAATTTCCTTTTTAATATTTCCATTGGGAATCTGCTAGTGTCATTCATATACACTAAATAAAAATTCAGTTTCTGATAAAAAAAAACAATTAGTAAAATAACTGTTTTTTTTAATAAGATAATTCTCTCGAGTTTTTGCAGAAAAAATTTAAATTAAGAATTATGTATCTCAAAAACTGTGAAAAACTGCGTGTGTTTTCGATTTCTGAAATATATCTATATATATTGGCTGCCAAATATTTCGATATAAATAAGTTCAAAAGCAGTCGAATTAACCGATCAATTTTGTCAAATCTTTGAAAGCACACGAAGATTATGTACACAAATACGAGTATGTACATAAGCTCACGCAGACATATACACTCATAGGTAACGACGTAATTCCTGCTCGTCTGCTCGATTCTTGACCTGGAACATCCTCTTTTTCAAATGTTCATGGCTTCATTACTAAATGATAACCGCAATACCTTCATTTTTCTGGTGAAAATAATAATTAAAACGCTTTATCCTCGCTTTTGTCGCTTTAATCACTTAACACGGCGGACTTAAAAATAACAAAATTGTAAATGGAGAATAAAGGGGCGAAGGATATATTGTATAATATTTAATGTATATGCGTTATATTTTTTGTAAACCAAGTCCAAGTACCAAAATTTACTTTAACGTCATATTTATATCTATCAGAGTCTCTAATTGAAATTCTTTCGTAGATATAAAAAATGTTATCACAATGTTTCACGTTTTATATGTGTCGTGAAAGCTTTTCTTGTAATTTATGCCTATATATTTAATACATCAGAAATATTCATCAGTCTTTATTTGGCTTTAGAAAGTTATTTACATTAATTTTTGACGCCTAAAACTTTCTATAATGTCATTCGCACAGTGCTTAGATATTGCTAATAAATATCTAAACAGTTATTCGGTAACAAATACTTTAGAATTGATTAGAAACCTTTAAATAATACATGAATTTTGAAGACAAAACGCAGTACATTCACACAGTAAATTGAACAGACTATACCAAGGTTATACGTACTTACGTCTCTATGTACTTGTAACTAAGTTGTTACATTGTAACTCTATGAACATATTTCATGCTAAATACTTCAATTATGAACTCTGGTGCTACCGCAAAGGAAACAGCATATTGTCTCGCGCCCTATAATTAACTATTTGGCAAACGTACTTATCCACACGTTTTAGTGAAATAATGCTTCATAATTAATTGAAATAAAGATAACGAGTATTTTTTTAAGTATATTCTCTTGAATTTGGAATTATAATTATTAGAAAATACTGATATTTTGACCGACTAGCGATTAAAACATAACTAGTTGTCACCCAGTGGTCAGAACTCGATCGTAATTCATTAAATTTTTAAGTTTGAACATTATCGAAGTTCTTTTGTCAAAGAGTATACCTCTATAATCATTGAATATAATTTTTTTAATTCTGTTCTATTGCGTTAGCCGAGAGCATGTGCAAATACGTCATTAGCATGTGTTGTTTGAATTAAATCACTGCAATACATATGAAATCAAAAATTTAATGTTAATTTGAGTAGAAAAAAACACAATTACGGTTTTTATAATAAACGTTTTTTTGCCTTGATATATACTCCACAGACTATTGAAAAAGGAACATTTGAAATAACGTAAAATTCACAGCTCGAAAATCATTCGGTCAATCTGGCATTTTTAAAAATTCTTTGGAGACAATCTCTACTCTGTGCAACTGTTTTACCACAAACTATTATGTGTTTGATATCGACAGTATGTATGTAAACGATGAATCTTTTAAAGTATTTGTAATATATAATATAATGTATATTATATATAAATTATCAATATCACATATTATATATCAATTTCAGTTTTCTGCACTCCTTTTCCCTATAAACTTTAACTATTCCAAATCTTACACTCCTTCGTGCGCGCAGTATGCTTAAAAAGGGATATAACGTTTTTCTTCACGTATTAACATATAGATCATAGCCAATTATTTAAAAAAACCCGCTAAGTGAAATTCGAAACACGTTTAAGTAGAATTCCTAATCATCTATCGCCTTTTAAAATTGAGAATACAATTTAACCGAAATATTTATAAATTTTTAATTAAACTGTAGTAATTTCTCCAGATATTTCTAACATATAGTTTAAACAAACAAGCGGGGGGATGGAGGTACATCGCGTAATATTTCACAAACGAAGCTTCAAAAAGGGACAGAAAATTTAAAAAAAAATAGTTTAATTTTACATGCACGGAGTGCTTCGTGTACATAAATCTAAAATGAGAAGAACTGTGAATTTAGGACGGACGGACGATTGGATAAGCGGACAGACATTATGAAATTACATGGTTGACGGTTAAACCCATAAAACTAATCACTATTACAACATATTTAATTTCCTTGTTTCTCTGCCCTTCGTTTTTTGTTCTGATTAATAACAGTAATAGTAACGCAAAAAATCTCAAATATGTGTTGTTTTAATATGAAACTAATGAGGTGAGTAAAGAGAGAAATGTGGTCGCCTATTATTTACTGGTAAAATCGCATTTTAATGGCATCACATAAAATGCGTAAACTATTTTTTTAAATGTTTTTTAAACAAACCTTTGTAATGGTTTTTATATTGATATGGACCTCCTTTCGTCGAATAATAACATAAAGAGTAGAATTTAAGTAATAATACAATTGGGAATAAAAATAATTGAAATTTTTTAAGTGTCTTTGTACACGTTACATCAATTCACGACACTTCCAGAAATAGATTGAATTATCCAGGTATAGTTATTGTACATGACTATATACGTACGTAACAGTCTCAAACCATGAAAGTTACTATCGTCAGTCTTTCTAAGTATGAATTTATGTGGATAAAAACGGAAGCGGAAAATATAAACTTTTAAATCATTTTTACTAATTTTGTCACAGTATTGAATGATTTAAAAATTTAAAGTTCTATTTTAATCGACGTTATCTACTTAGAGAAGAAAATTTATTCCTTTATTACAAGGTCTACGCGAAAAAAATGCGTACGAAGCTGTTTATAAAATTCTAATATACAAAACGTTTACCAGCTTCCATTGATCGATTTAGGTAAATGGAATATTCTCTTTCCATCTCGACACAGCTGCTCATAAACGGTATAAATGTGTATAGATAGACAATTCTGTGTATACACTGTTTACAAACTGTATGGTGCTTTAAAAATTTAATTTCCGCCTTTGCTTCGGGCTTTATTGAAAAATAAGGAATTTAATTTAACATAATAAAAATATCTTTATTGTCATCTTGATGATGTCATTGCAACTTTTGAGATTCCGAAGCGATACTGACCTTGTATAAACGCGTGTAGCATTTTATCTCCCCAAAATAATCAGAAGTTAATTGAAAATGAAAAAGATTTGAATTGGCTTTTTAATTACTCGATTCAGAGTTTGGAAAGTAATATTTAGATATTATAAATTATTATTTGTAAAAATAGTGTTTTAATTACATTTTGATACATTTATACACAATTTAAATACTTTTGACAGCTTTCCCGATTGATTTAAGCTATTGGAAGACCGGAAATGTTTATTAAAGAAATTTATTTTTGAAAACAAGTTATGTATAAAACACGTTCATCCTTTAAAGTGTATCAAATAAAAAACCTGTTAAGTGCGAGTCAGAACTCGCATTGCTCCCTAACAAGTTTAGGCGCATATAAACACGTAAGGGTTATTTATATTTCCATTAATCTGTTTATAATTATTAATATAATTATAATTATTATATCTTTCAAAGGGGTAAAATATAGTAAAATGACTTAAATAATTGTAAATTAATATAATTGTAATAAAATATTGTAAGATTGAGAACCATCCCTATAATTTTTTGGTAAAATTTTGGTAATTTCTAGTAATACTTTTTTTTTATAATTTTGACTCTAACATTTTCGGTTATAGGGAAGGGAACATGTTTTCGTGGAAATTGTCAATTATCTCTCTAGAACTATCTTGCAAGTTAAAAATAAAGGTATAGTTTCGGAACCCTCATAAATTACTCGTTCAACTGATACTCCACACGACACTTGAAATTTAAAAATAAAATATCGAATTGTTTATCTGCTTCTCCAAAATTTCTATGTAAATCTTTTTGAATACTAACTGTAGAATATATGTGAATTAATATTCTTTATCACTGCATTAAACTTTTTGCCTATCAAACGTTCACAGCTATTTTTATGGACGTTTTAGCAATATCTTTAGAAGTATAGTATATAAAGCTCTAAAAAATAGTATATAATATAAGAATTCCAAATTCTTATAAGTTGCTCTTTCAATTAACTTTTCGCAAGATACATGAAATAAAAAAAAATTCCTGTATTTTATTTGCCTAAATGTATATATAAAATTTCCAAATAAATATTTTCACGGGTTAATAAGTTTTATTTGACTTCAAATTTTGCTATCGTATCAGATAAGTAAAACTCGAACAATAAATATTTTCGAATGATGCGAAATGCTACGAATAAAACTGGGAAAATTTTTAGTACGAATAAAACTGGGAAAATAAAAATAAAAAACATATTTTAGCAAACTTTAATCGGAGTGTTTTCTCTGAACCGAGGTTATCATGTTGTGTTTTAATTAATAACAAGAATTTAATTTACTAAGCAAATGTTCTATTCTATATGGTAACCTGCTTGCTTATTCATAACTCGTTTGACATTGTCAGTTGTTCGTTCTCACGCAGTGAATGTAGTTATTTTAAGAAGCGTGTGATTGAGTAGAACAGACTATTTAGGGATTCGGTACTAGTAGTAACTCGCAGAAGATAAATTGGGCTCAAAAGAGACAAAAGACGCGTGTAATTATATACGCATCTTTTGTCTATGTATAATTATACATATAATCAATATTAATGAAGACGCCGTTATGACTGCTCGCTGTGAGATGAAAACACACAGAGACACATACAAGTGCCGCTTATTATCCTTGTGTAAAAAGTGGATAGTTACGTGTTAATTTACGAAAATACTTATTTGTGATTAATTTTTGTCTAAAATGTTTATTTCTTTGTTATAGAGCGTACCTAATCTAGCAACTGATAATATTAATAATTAATCATACTTAAGTCATTAATATTATTATTTGTTACTGTGGTTGTTATTTTGTTGTTTGCCAGTAGAAAAATTTCAATTACTATTTTATATATTTTAAATTATCACACTAATTTTATTAGTATTATTTTTTCAGTTGTTTTTCAGGGTTTGACACGGAAACGGTATATTCAATTTTATAAAACTTGAAATGAAACATTCACCATGTATAATTTACGGAGTTCAAATAGTACAAGGGTACCCAATATCTTCTAAAGCAATGGAGCCATAAGCAATAACGGTTTAAGTATGCCAGATGTATTTCTAGATTATACTTTTAAAAGATTGAAGCTACATTATTAAAATGTATGGAGATATTGTTAATAACATGAAAATCGATATAAAAGTTTAGCAGTGTATATTGCTATTTATCATACATTTTTATTATGACCCGTTTTCTGTTACAAAATTGTATCATACTGATATTCTTAAATTATAAATACTAAATTTTTACAGCTACATCAAAGTATGGTATGAAACAGTTAAAGTAATTGAATCTACAATATACTTCCAAGACGTGTATTATTACAGATTATTCCTTATAAGCGTTTTTGCTTACAAGATTTAATTATAAACTTTGGTACTTGAATTAACCACCCAATAAATAACTAAACAATTGAGAATACCGGTATTTAATTACAAGTAAATAATAATTACATAAAGCCCTTAAAAGAAAATACATTCGTGGTCCTTTCTATACTGAAACAGCTGGGTAGACATTCATATGTTCATTATATTGGAGCTATTATTCGAACAGAAGTTCATTACAACGGTACATACTTTGAATTTTAATATTGCATTGTGAAGTTGATATTGCATTGTGAAAGTGAAGGTTAGGAAACCTAAAAGTGCTGTATAATGAGATGCTTATTGAAAATGTTATATTTCTGAATGAGTAAATCGAAATCGAAAAAGGAAAATAATCCCGTCAACCCGGAAATGAGGAAAAGTTGGACCGAGCATTTGTGGATGCATACGTAGCTAAATTTGTTTATTCACTTCTTTATCTAAACACGTCATTTATTGATACATTTACAATGTAACCCATTCGCAACTATTAAAAATAATAGTTTAACAAAGTTTAAACTTTTAGAACAAACATGAATGCAAAGTACACAAGAAATACAAAATACAACGACCACAAATTTCGACGATTTTACTTTCACTCATCATGGATGAATCACCATCTGGTGCGCCCGCTTCAGGTAGTTAAGTAGTTCAATAATGCAGGAAACTGGAGAGTTCCGATATAGTTGCGTTAGCAAAAAGGTAATAATTGCATGAGCGCAGGTAATTGCCAGGTACGAAGAATGAAAGTGTACTCAAAAAGGCAGGGTATAGGATTTTTCTTTTATAATTAATTATCTTATATATATATATATATATATATATATATATATATATATATATATATATATATATACATGATGATAAAAAGTCTCAATAACATGAGGACATGCGAAAGTGGTAAAATGGTATTACATGTTCGCCTGGAAAAATCATTTTAATTCATCAGCTGTATTATTTCAAACAGATACTAAACCTATGCCTGAAGACTAGATATGTGTTCATGTAGATACGTATATATCCAAAAATATCTACTAGAACCGTGAACATAGGTAAATCTACTCAATTTTCTTTAATTGCAGTTGATAGAGTTCTAACGCAGGAAGATAAAATATTGCGGAATTTTTTTCAAGAATTATGTGGGTAAATGCGTAAAACGTGGTTTCAAAAAGTTAAAAATTATTCAAATCAACTAATATTATAAACGCGAAAGTTCATTATTAGCTATTCAATTACGCCTAAACGGTTAGATAGAAATAGGTATATATTATAATTTGTATAAAAAATAGTACAGTTTCTATAGGATGAAACTAGGTGTTTTTAATCATTAATTTGAAAAAAAAATTCTGCTGCAACATACCTATAGATAGCCTTGCGTGTCTTTTAAATCAGTAAAACTTTTATCGCTTTTTATAAAGAGATGTTCGAATAGCTTATCCGACAAAGGAATCTTTTCCGTCGTCTTCATTGCAAGTATACGCGAGGGAAATTTAATACTTAATGGTTATTGAGTTATATTAGAATCTAATGGTTAATGAGAAAGTGAGTTTGTTTGTCACACTTTTCCCTAATTAGACAATTGCAAAACGCTAGGATTAATCAGATAATCTCTGTGAAATAATATTTGCAAGTAACCTGTATCACGGAGGAAACTAAAATATTATTTTTTTCTTGCCACAGAATTAATATTTTTGGTTATTAAAAAAAAACCCTTTTTCACGGGCGGGATGTTGTGGGTCAAATTACTATGTAATAATTTTTGACTCCGTAGACGGTCATAAGTTGTAGTTACAGTCATCTAAATTAATATTCTGCAGGAATTCTAAAAGAAAAGTTTTGAATCTTTGATCAGAAGGTTTCCAGTTTAATTCCGATTTTGCATACAAATTAATATACCCACCACCAGGTTACTGTTAACAGCGCATTTGACAAACATTTTATATCTCAAGGACAGATGGATGCTTTTAATAACTGTACGTCATTGATAGGGTTGGTCACTGTTATGTGTTTTAGTTATACACTTGTCTACTTTTATTTATGCCATTAATAATTATACTTGATCCGCTCAAATGTCAGACATTAGCTATTATGATTAATTTGAAATTAAGTAAAAATATTTGTTTAAACATATAACTTACAGTCATAAAAATGTAATTTGACAACAATTTTCCAAGCGTTAAATGAAGTCGTACAACTTTTTACAAGCATATGTGCATACGCACTTAAACACTCGTCCTTTTTTAGATTTCATACCTCAACTCGAGAAAAAAAAAACAAACGGTATCTGTTACAATTGTTTTTTCTCAGAAACCGTTTGACGTAGAAAATGTAATGCTACTTATGTGTGAAAATTGACATCTCTATGTATTTATATTATTTTTATTATTATTCTTTTTCTATGTATTTATATTCTTTCTTGATAAGGAATTATGTAAAATATAGAAATAATAAAATAGGACCTAAAATTGTCTGAAATCAATTATTATGTTTATGTCCGACATAATAATGGTAAAGGCATAGAAAATGTCTCACTTTTTAGGTTGTTACAACAAAAGCGTGTTTTTCCTCTTTTATTAACCAAGGCTCTTATTAGTCTACATGTGCATCCTGTCCATCTCTGCTGAGGCGTCTATGTCTTGTTCTCTTTGGTTTTGATTAATCCCTTTTTATAGTTTGTAGACCATTTAGTGACTTCAATAAATTTAGAGACACATAAGTCTGTTCATAGTTGAAAAAAGTTGCGACCTCAAATAGATGACTGTAAGATATTTTTAATCATCCTTATGCAGTTGAGCTTTCGGCATGTTCCTTATAATTTATTGACTTAGGTAGACATTATATTATCTTGAATAACTTTTGCTTGAACAGTAACTTCATATTTTAAGTAGTTTAGCAGAGTTTCCAGTTTTTAGTTAGGTTCCCCAAATGACGATTTTTTTCAAAATTATGTTTGAGTAGTATCTTTCCTTTTTTATCATCTGAAATTCTTTTTAGAAATGGCCTAAAGTTCTGTATTTTAGTAATTTAGCAAAACTTTCAAAGTTGCACATCAGGTTTTGCAGTTTTTCGATGTGATTTTACACTATTATGACGGAGGATCATAATCGTCCAATCTAACGATTTGTAAATATTGTATTGATTTGAAACTTTACAAACTTATTTAAGAATTTGTATTTTCAAATGAATACCAACCACATTTAAGTCATTCAAGTGGACGATAAATAAGTGGACGATTCCATGAAATCTACAGTTGCTGCTTAGCAATTTGTATTTTGTCAAATAGCTTGTTTTATAAAATTTACGCGTTTTGTTTACTTTTTACGTTATTTATTGTTAGTTAATCTTGAAACTGATAAATAATGATAGTATAAAT